>JBDPZO010000002.1:3934451-4184662 GCA_039877585.1 Heterodera filipjevi | reverse complement strand
TATTCTTTTCTCTAATTTCTCGCTTATTGTTGTCCTCTGACACCATTCTTCACAGTTTTATTTACGGATTTTGCCGCCATTTTACCGCGTAAATTTTACGAGGCGAAAAACCACTGAATATCGCAAATTGCGTTGTACATTGTGTTGTGGTGATAGATGCACTGTTTTCATTATTTTTTTGCCTGTGTTCAATTCCCCGCATGGCAGGTTCAATATTTAAATGGTTTCATATCAGTTTGGTGAAATCAAAACATCAGGGAAAAGATTTCATTTACATATTTTTTCAGGCGCCTGTGCCGGCACCACGGATCCCGTTCCCTTGGCTTTCTTTCAGACCTTGGGGTAAAAGGAGGAAGATAAGTGGAGTTCAGTAATAGCGAATTAACTTATCAAATAAATGAAGACGGACCACATAAAATTACTCGTTTTACAACAAATAAAAAAAAAATCTGCCTCAAAAAATCACGGTGTTGCCCCCGGCTTTATAAGTTTGTAATAACTAAAGACCACTAAAAAGGCACAAAAATCGCGAAAACGGCCACTATAATAGGCACAAAAAAAATGAAAAAAGGCTGGAAATGCACGACATAGACATAATGAAAATTTTGAAACGCACATTTTTCCAAAAGTTTGAAAGGCAAATAAAATTTTTCAAGCTTTTTAGTCAAAATCACACAGAAAAACGTCTATTCCCTATCAACAAAAGACAAGCGAAATAAATCTAGTTTTGGAAAAATTATAAAAAATGAGAAAATTTTGATTTAAAAAGTAGGGTTTTAGGAGTGGTTTGAAAATTTCATTCTTAGGTCCTGTTTACAAAATTTAAAAGCCGTTTCTTAGAGGTCTATTTTATTTTTTGGCATTTTTCTTATGAATTTTTTCAAAAATTCCGAAAAAAAAGCTCCAAAATGCCAAAAAAAGGCATTTTAAAAGTCATCAAGAAGCTCAAAACGAGACCATCTTGCAATCTGGTATTGTACGATAGAACTTATATTACTTTAGTTTCGCTACTAAATTTAAAAAAATTCCGTTAACTTTTTCAAGAGAGTTATGGAAATTTTACCACTTTTTTAGCTATATTTGTTTTTAAACTGAATGAAAATATTTTGAAATTTAACAAGCTATAGAACAATCCAGAGATTAGATACAAGACAATACCAAGATTATTTCTTTTGTCGCTTCTGAGAAAAAGTTATGACCAGATTATTAAAAAAAAATATGTAAAAATGGCGAATTTAGAAACGCACCAGCCCCATTCGAAATGAATGCTTCAACCACCAAACACCAAGGAATAATTTACCGAAATATTAAATGTGAATACTATTCATAATTATCAACACATCCTGGTGAATAAGAGGACCAAAAACAGGAATTTGTAAGAGGGAGAAATTTTCCAAGAAATGAACAAAAAAACAAATTAACTCCCTAATGGCCGGCTCTTTAATTTTAAAACCTATACATATGTAATCTCGAAAGCCAAATATCAGTTAAAATAATGAAAATGAGTTTTTTCGGTAAGTAAGGCCCTTCGTTAGCGATTTTTAAAAAATTTCCATATAATTTATACGAGATTTATGCAGTAAAACTTGAGCAAAATGACTTGCAAATGATTTCTGCAAAAATTCTCATCGCTTTGTGTCTAAAATCAGAATTCAAATTTGATGTGTCCATGTTTGGTACCTATTTAGAGCATATTTATTTTAATTTTTTGCTTCGATGTAATATCTTTGATGATATAATAAAAATAAATATATGTTGTATTTTCGAATTGTAACATTTATCAGAAGAGATCATTTAAGTGGTTTGAAGGAATTCATTTTTTAAATAAACCTCTTGCTCGGTAGTGGACAGTATCCCGGTTCTCAAAAGAAGCCAGCAGAGCAGGCAGGGTCGTTGTTTCAAAGAAAGTTTGTTTAGTTCGAACCTTTTTGGTCAATTTCAAAATCTACAATTTTTTTAATTCCGGCTCAAATAAACGATTTTTGTTTTTGTTTTTTTAAGCAACAGCAATTACCGTTGTTGATGGTTTAAACCACTTTTTACAATCCATGAATTTAAATGTGAACAATTTCACCAACAAAATTTAGGCAAAACAAACAAAAAAATAACAATATAAAGAAATCCCAAAAGAAAAGAAAAAGACGAAAAAAAGATAGAGGTAGAAACAAAATAGAGAACACAGTGATCAGATTTCAAAGGGCATACAAATCAAAAAAAAGATGCCCATTGAAGAGGCAAAAAAAAATTTTTGGATTTTTTTCGTAATGAGTATTTTTTCAAGAGTTTTTTCTTTCCATAATGAGCCTAAATTTTTTTGATGACAATTAACAAAAAGAATCCATTTTAAACAAGGCAAATTTGCCATTAAGTGTGGTGCGGAATTTCACAAATTTTCGACAAAAAATAACAAGAAAATTAACAAAAAACTGATCTCTGATTTTGCTAACCATCCATAAGAAATTGAAACAGGAGATAAAAATAAATCGTTTAAAAAGATATAAAAAAAAGAAAATAATTAAAAACACGATATAATAAATAATAAAAGAAACTTTAAAAGTGGATGTAAAGAATTTAGTTTGAAATAAGAGGTAAAATGAAAGTTTTAAAAGAAAATGTTACAAAGTAAGGAATTAAAAATAATATTAATGGGAAAAATCCCTCAACAATGACTGGTAAAAGGTTTTCAAAAAAAAAGAGTTTTTTTAAATAAATGATAAAAAAATTCTAAAAAAGTGCTAAAAAAATTGAGGATAAAATGGTCAAATGTTAAATAAATTTCTTTTTAAAAGAAGGGTAAAAGATTGAAACTTGAAAAAAAAAAAATGGTAAAAAAACATCAAACATAAAATTCTTTTTTAAATAATGAAATTAAAAAATTTTTTGTATAATGAATGGTAAATTTTTAAAAATAAATACAACAAAGTTTTACGAAAAAACCAAAAAAATTTTTTAAATAAATGGTTAAAAATTGTTTTTTTTTTTACCAATTCGTGTGTCCACAATTAAAGCAGCACTCAAAGCACCCCAATCATCTTAAAAATAATTTGAAAAAGTGACCGACTAGTAAATAGCATAGGATTTGATTAACACATCTTTGATTTGTCTAGGCAATAAGCTAAAAATAAGTACGTAAAGAATGAACCTAAAATAAGCACTCAAGTTAAAAGGATGCCCTCAAGATTCCGCATACGCTTTCGCGGCGAGCCCTAGGGAAGCAGGTCGTCGTTGTGAGCAGTAGACAATCTTGGAGCAGGTTTTGTAGCCCCCAGACTAAAAATATATATGAATTTTTGTTGTTTTTCAGTCATTTTTAATGGAAAGACAAAAGAACCCAATTATTTCGATACCACAGATTATTAGAAGAATATTAGGTAGAGTAATTGGAAAACCAGTCTAAAGGGGGGGCGGGGCACACCTCCTTTAAAATGTAAACGATTTAAATTTCGTTCCAACAATTCCAGTCTGTATTTTAATAAAACCTCTTTACAAAGTAAAATTTTTTGGATCATCTTCACTTAACAGCCACCGTACCTCCAACTTGCAGAATTACGGTTCCGAAATTTCCAAATTTTTTTTTTTTTGTAAAAAAACAGCTCGTTACGATTTTTTTTGGAGTAAATCTCACTGGTCAAAAAATAATATTTTGGGACGAAAAAACAAAGTATTTTAAAAAAATTGCGAAATTTTATCTTGCACTTTCAAATAGATCAAATAAATTAGGAGCCACCGGAGCATTTCCAAAAATTTTGAACGGGTTTTAATAGGATTTAACTCAAAATATTCAAGTTTGAAGAGGACATTTTTTATGTTAAAAAAGCTGGGATTAAAAAAATTTATATTGAAAGGACCGGTGGGCCATTAGGCGCCGCCGGAAAATTTGGAAACTTTTGGAAGTTGTTTCGAAAAATTCACTTTTTGAGTCCAATTTAGAAAATGGAAATAGGCGCAAATGCGCTTATCGGTTTTTGTTTTTGGCCCAAAAACCCGGTTTCGGTTTCGTTAACCGAACCGAAACTGACCGCCGCTACCCTTACTAAATTGTTAACACTTGACATAAATTTTTCAAATTTTGCCCAGTGGCAGCCTATCGTCACACGGACTCCCCCTCCCTTTCCCATTCGATAGTTTCTCAAACAACCGCTAACTCAAAAATCACAAAAAAAAAGGTAATAAGTCACAATTTGGATTAATTCTGAACCAGACACCCAATGAATCAGGAGTTATGTTTTGTCAGCAATATCTGGTATTCCCGCCTTCAAACAGTGAAAAGAACATCCTCCATGAAAAATCATTGACCTTTTGATTATATTTTTAAAACATTTGAACTGAGTGAATTTTATATGAAATTCGTGCTGGGTCATCGTAACATTCGTGGCCCAATGGGCGTTTCGTAATCCGCCAAGTTTTACTGTTTGACATAATAGATCATAACTTTGCTCAAGTCAACCAAATTTAATAATTGGTATGGCCCCTAGATATTTTTAGCTCTATCAACCTTCCAAATTTACCAAATTGATTAAGTTTACAAACTAGGACTGTGAGATGGAACATAAAAATATTTTTTGCTATGTTTTTTTAAAACTTGCTCAAATTTTTTGAAATTTAATAGATAAATAAGTATCATTAGCTATCGGCGGATCAACAGGATTATTAAATTTGGTTGCTTTGAGACAAAGTTTTGGGCCAATTATGTTCGGAACATCTGCAAAATATGGCGTATTGACGAAACGCCATAGTGGCGGAATTTACGAAACACTAGCACCGAAATTTTCAACAAATCCGGCCGGATCGGATCAGGGTTTTTTTAAAACCGTTATTACCGAAAATTTTCGAAAAAAAACGTGAGTCCTGAAAAAATCCCACCGGAAAGTGTAAAAATTGAAAACCCGGTTCCGGATCAGACGTAAAAATTTTCAGTTTGAAAAATCGATCCGGGAAACCAAAATTTGCCTAACACTAGTACGTGCTGTCCAAAACCGAGTGAAATCGCATTTTTTTAAAATATTTTATGCCCATATTTCTACGCCTAGACATAAAGACAAATTATATTCTATACATTATATTAACGATTATGAAGAGTAATAGATATACCAATTAAAACGTAATTCACAGACCCAATCCTCAATTGAAGAATGTCATCTTTTCCATTTTGCTGATTTGGGAAGATCATTTTCGTGCAGGTGATGAAATACGGCGTTTTCGTATTGATTGAATATTGGCCAGTCAAAGACCTTCGTGATCAAATTTTGACTACTTTTGATGTATAATGGGCTATCCGTTGTTGAATTTCTCCAACTCATTTTTGTCATTGCAATTGGTTTAAGGACACGCTAAATATTTCTAGGCAAAAGTTTTTATGTATATAAATGAAAAGAAGGAAAATATGTCACGGTCTTGAGTCCATGTAGCGAAGTCACTTTTATAGTCAATATGGCTAGGAATTTCAAAAAAATTCATTAAGTTTTTCAAGAGTAATGAGAATTTTTACATCTTGTTGGCTCCAATTTTTTAAATCTTAAATGATTTTTTTTGAAATTTAACAAGCTAATAAAGCAATTCAAGAAGATCTTACACTAAATACCAAGATTGTTTCATTTGTTGGTTGAGAAAAAGTTATGACAAGATCGAGTCGAAACATCAGAAATTGCAGTTTAAGAAATTGCGCCAGCATCCTTAAAAGCGACACCCCCCCCCACATCTTTATGTCTGCGGTAAAACATCAATTGCGAAAGATAAAATATAAAAATTAAAAATAATTTTCTTTTTGTGTGGTTGATTCGGTGTTTTGTGGTTTTTGGCTGAGTACAACACTTTGTCCTGTCGACAATATATCAGAGTCCTTCCTTCTTACCTTTAATAACAATCCCTTCTCCTGGTTATGGTTCTAGTTAGGGGAGCTTGAAACTAATAATCATAATCAATTAATGGCTACCGAAATTGGACACGGCATTACGGACGGACAAAGGTCAAAAAAAAAAGTCGAAAAAACTCGACGATCCGATATGTACAAGGCCTGGCAGAAAAAAACAAATCGTAAAGATACCAATGAATGGGAGTCTTTTTTCTCCTTCTGCTTGGAGCACATTTTTTTGTAAAGGAAATTGCCAAATCCTATTTTTTGCCCTCGGACTGGGAGGTCTCCTTGTCTCCTTATGCTTGGGAAGCAAATGGTTGAAAAAGGACTTTTCGCCTTTGGGTCATTCATTTTCATTTTTTGACCAAAGTTTTTCAAATTCTTTTTTTCCTTTTGTATTATATCGTGATGAGCTTAAACTGTTGATTTCGATTAAGCGGCCTTTCACAACAAATTCTCCAATTTTGGCCAATGTTTATACGTTATAAGTGACGGAATTGGGGGCCCTTAACTCCACAAGATCCTCCCTGTCCATCTTCAGCACATGTTAGCTTTGGTGTTTGCTTCTCTTTATAACCTTTGGGCTTAAAACAGCCAAAAGATGATGCAAAAAGTGCATCTGTTGTGTAAAGATTGAGATTGTCCTAAAATGGTTTCTAAATAAATTTAAATTAATTTATATAAAAAGATCGGCAAAATAGATGCGCACCATGAAATTCTTTTAGTTTGTAAATATAGGGTTCTAAAATTATATAAAAATCCCTATTTTTTTGAACTCAGGCTAGGAACCGGTGATGCCACGAGAGGCGTCATGGGGTAAAAGTGTGAAAATTTGGAGCATTTTGATAAACGAGTAGCCTAAAAAAAAACAATAATTTTTAGGATTTTTGGAAATAGGTCCGCGCAAAAAAATTTGAAATTCAAATTCATGCCGCTTGTTGACGTTTATAGACATCTTGAAGAAAAAAGTGCAAAACTGATTCTTAGGGGTCGTTTTTTGGAATTTTACCCCCCCCCGAAACTCGAAACGAAATTTCGCCCGGTCCTGGTTCGGCAAGACAAACGGGACCTTGAAGTTAAAATTTGTCACAAGCTGATTTTGACCCCAAAAGGCTGATATTTTGAATCACAAAGCTCCAAAAATTCGTTATAATATTGATTGATCCATTTAATTTTAATCAAAAAATGGTACATTAGAATTTCCCCCCCCCCCCCCCGACAAACAAATACAAACACTCATAAAAAAAAAAAAAACGAGACTTTTTGTTCGGTTTATTTCGGTTCGGGTTGTTACCGAAAAAACATACCGAAAAACATTTCAGCTTGTCCGGTCTCTAATTATAACAAACTAATCCAGCTTAATATTTAAGTTCCTTTCCTTGTTTTATCTTGGCTTTTCTTATGTGTGATTGTACCGCCTTGGATTTTGCATTGAGTGTATTCTTTTCCCTTTCCATATCGGACATTCTTAAAATGCCTTTATATATTTAAATGAATCAATTAAAAAAGCTCGGCAAATAGATGCCCAACCATGAATTATTTAATAAGTGGTACTAACGAGAGGACGATAAAAGACACTAAAAATCGGCCCCCCCCCCCCCCCCCCCCCCTGAAAAAGGCACTATAATGGCACAAAAAATCCAAAAGGCATTAAAGGCACAACAACCCTAAAAAAAGGCATAAAAATAGGCCATTAAATGTTTTAACGCATTTTTTTCAGGCCACTTTAAACACCAAAAAAAATTTTTAAAGCAAGTCAAAATCATAAAAAAATTTACCATATCACCGAAAGGACAGGACGAAATAAATTTAATATTCAAAATAAGGAAAAAAAATGTTGAGATCAAATTTTGAAAAAAATATAATTCGAGGGGCAATTTTTGAAATTTTTTTCCTTTCTTAGGGGGTTTCTTTTATAAAAAATTTTGAAGACATTTTTAAGGGTCTATTATTTTTTTTTTTTTTTGCCTTTTTCCTAAGAAATTTCTTCTCAAGTTGAAAAAAAGCGCCCAAAAAACGCCAAAAAAGGCATTTAAGGCACGAAAAATAGCCGAAAAGTAAAAAAAAAGGCATAATAAAAGTCAACGAGAAGGCTAAACCAAGTGGAAAATGCGTATTTATGCTTAATATATCGGAACTAGTGCGCAGAAAAAAAAAAATGATTTGCCTCAAAACGGTTGCCTAGTAATAAGTAGGGCCCGGATTCTTAGGTTTGTACTATTTTACTGCGGCTTAACTCGACGAGAAATGCACGAAAACACTTTTGTTCGAAAAACTGTCCTTTTAACGCCCCTATTCGACCCTAGGAATCGCTATTTTGGGATGTGCCCCAAAATCCTTATTTTGAGTGTTCGTCCCTAAAATAAGTTTTTATCCCTATTTTTAGCGTTGCGCCCTATTTAGTGATTTTTAATGTGGTTTGGTAACAGATTTGGACCTAAACATGTCGAATTTTTGAGTATAAATTTTGAGAACCAAGGTAAAATGGGTCCGGTGGTGCCGACAGGCGCCACCAGGGAATTTTTCAAAAATCTGAGGGGTAAGTTGAATTGGTAACAGAGTTTGACCCAAAATGGCAATTTTTTTGAAAAATTTTAAGAAAAACTAAATCAATTAGGCGCCACCGGGGAAAAATTTGAAATTTTAATTTTTGTTGTTCATAATTAGCCTAAAAATTTAATTTTTTTTGTCCAGTTCGTCCCGATCTCATCCTTCTACTTTTTCACATTTCACCCCTAACAAATTACGAGTCCCCCACCCTTTTTCGGCCCCTCATACGAACGAAGTGGGGGGGGGGGGGGTTCGACCCCACCACCCCCTTATTCAGGTATGATCAGCTAATATTTTAGCTCCTGCTGGGTTTATAGCTGTTTTCTTCTTTTGCGATGTTGTTTATCTTGGTCCTTGGGTTTAGCATCAGACGGTTTCTTTGCCTCTGTTCACCGTCATGTTCCCACTGCGTAGCGTTAATTGTCACATTCGCCATAGACGCTGGTGACAATTGGGTCAAGTCATGGTGCCAGTGTGCGATTCAGCTCACTGAGGCCGCATAGTTTTTCTACTTACTGCCTCGTCAATTGTGCGGAAGTATTATATATTTCCTTTCCGAGCCATCATTTATGGCAGACCGGTTTTAACTTTTAATTATTATTTGAGCATAAATAGCCGAGCCATCATTTATGGCAGACGGATTTTGATTTTTTTTTTCTTTGCATTTATTTCTGAGCTTAGCTCCTCGCCGGGGATCCCATTTTGAACCTCACCCCCCCCCCCCTCCCCCCCCCCCCCGGCGAGTGGAGTTCATGGTTTTTGCCAGTTTTCCACCGTGCACCTCCGCGTGGTGAACTCTGGGGATTGGCCCGCTTTTGACTTAAAGCTGGCCAATCGCAAAGTCACGGTTAATAAACTGGATAATACACACAATAACGTGTCCACAGCAAAATAAAACGCGTAGCTTCTAGCAACGAAGTCCTTTGCGCGAAGCGCTCGATAATCCGAAGACAATCCCATTTTATACGCATTCCTCTAATACAAGCCATCTCACCTATAACGGCCCCATCAATTCCCCGCCTAGTTTATATATATATATAGAAAAATGTTGGCTTTCGTTTGCATTTATGCCTGAAAATGCATTCAAAAAACAAAATCTCTCTTCAAAGACATCGTGGGGGTCTGAAAGTTGTACATAGCTTATACAACTTTTTGAGGCGCATCTGGGAAAACTATAGATTTTAGGCCTAGGCGGCCAACTGAGTCCCAGGGACTGAGTTGTCTTTTTGGCATGCACTTTTTTGCAGTAGTCTGCTGGGAAAGTTTTTTCTTTTCACCCGTAGGGCTTAGCATTTAGGGGGAGGATTTTAAGTTGGGCAGTTTCGGACAAGTAAGCAGAACATACCTAAGGTGTCCGGGTTAAACCCTGGTCTGCAGCTTTGCGCAAAAATGGTAGGGTCGACTTTTTGAAAAACCTTCTTTAGGCTCTAACTTGCTGGGTGTTGTAAACATTGGAATGGTGTTAATAGATAAAAGATAGAGCTTTTGATTCTCTATCGAATGATATAAAAAAATTTGGGGGTAAGCGCTCAAAATTTTGAGTTAGAATTTTTTGAAAATTTCTCTCTTCTTGCAAAACTCTCGTCACTCTGCTTCTCTGTCCTACGACGTTCGCACGCTCTCTCACCTTCTCTCTCACTTGTCTAACAGGGAGGGTTTTTTAAAAATGGCCTTCAAAATGGTGATAAAATTCTGAAAAAATTCACACAGGGGTAGAAAAATATGCTGATTCAAATGGTATAAAAATAATTTTAAAAAACGAAAATTTTTAAAAAAATTCGAGCTAGGCCCCCTGCAAAATTGCAAAACCATAGGGGGGACCCTATTGGTTTGTCAAATTTCATTTTTGAATCGACTATAACTTGCTGTGATTAAAATATAGAACAATGGCTTAGACATGAAAAATGAAGAGCACATCGAGATCTATCCATATAGGTGGATAAATTTATTAAAAAAACATTTTACAAAAAATTAATTTTCTGCCCAAAATTTGGTCAAGGGAAATTTAGTGGTAAATTAGAAAATTCATATCTTTCTTCATTATTGATCAATTCATTTCAAATAAAGCATATAAAATGCAGAAAAATTGGGAGAATTTTATAAAATTTGGTAGTCTCTTTAAAATTAAAAAGGCAAAAAGTTAGTGACCAAAAAGATGTGCGAATTTGATTTTAAGAAAAAAATTAATATCTTTTTACCCAACAAGTATTTTTAGTAGCTATTATTATAGAAAAATAGCTAATTTTTTTCTCTATTTATTAGTCCTTTACAACTTATTTATATCACTAATGTAAAAAAAGTTATTCACCGAAATATAGTTTTTGGCTCACAATCAATAGGGGGTACCCTATGGAAAATTTTTTCATAATTTTTTCAACCCAAATCAGGTAAACATATTTAATGAAAAATTTGTATAATCATTTTAAGCATAATAAAGAAAATTTCATGGAAATTGGACCAGTTTGAGATAAGTTATGATTTTTTATTTATTGCAAAATTGCAAACCCATAGGGGGGACCCTATTGTTTCGCCAACTGACCCTAGCAACGAAGTCCTTTGCGCGAAGCGCTCAGTTAATACAAAAACGACCCCTAATACAAGCCATCTCACCTACAGCGGCCCCCTCTATCACAGACGCTAGTTTCCTATATACTAAAAAAAAGTCGAGTTTCGTTTCAAAAAAGTCAGGCTCCCGGCCGAAGGCCGGGAGCGGTCCGGGATTGGTGGAAGGGTCTTACAACTTTTTGAGGCGCATCCGGGAAAACTATAGATTTTGGGCCTGAGCGGCCAACTGAGTCCCGGGAACCGAGTTGCGGGTGCACTTTGCAGTACATGTTCTACGAAATTTTTTCTTTTTGCCCGGAGAGCTTAGCACCTGCTGGTAGGATGGTAAGTTGGAATGTGCCTGACAACATTGCCAGCAGACATTTTTTGATCCGGGTTCTCAGAAAACCTGTAGGCTCGTGCGTTTTTTGCTATTTTTTAGGGCCAAAATCGTTTTTTGGGAATAACTCGGTGGCTTTTGTTCTGATCAACAAACGGTCAAATGGAACATTGTAGAGTTTTTGAATCTCTATCTTTGTGTTGAAAAAAATTTTAAAAAATTTACAAAAAATTTCGAGCTAGGCCCCCCTGTAGGTTTTGCATATTTTGCCCTGTATGAATTTTAAACGATTTTTCCAGAAAAATTAAAAATCACTTTTGTTCAGCCATTTTTGATGCGCAATCGTTTAAAAATAATTTTGAAAAAATTTTTGTTTTTCAAAATTTTTTTGGCTTGGGCGGGACATTTCAGTCCCGGGGCTATAACTTGCCAGGGGGTGGCTGTAATGAAATGTTCTTAGTAAATTTTTGTAGATCATTTCATGCGCTATCGAATGGTATATAGAATGTTGGCAATTTGTCACGATAAAGGCTCAAAAAATTGGAACAAATGTCAAAAACCCGCAAAAATCGGCACTTTTGGGGAGAAAATGGGGTTTTATCAATGATTTCGGCAAATAACTTACTAATGTTTTTCTGAAAAGAAAAGCAATCATAATATTTAAGTAGAGTATTTCAAGGCCTATCCAATGGTATATAGGATGTCGACAATGCTTCACGACAAAGTGTCGAAAAAATAGACAAAATGTCAAAAATAGGCACTTTTAGGGGGAAATTACGCTTTTTGCATAGTTTTGCGCGAATAACTTTTGGATGTCTTCTTATGTTAGGATGGCGTTTATTTCTAAAAGATAGAGCTTTAAATTCTCTATCAAATAATATAAAAATATTTGGGGGGTCCTTGCGCGAAGCGCTCAGTAATAAAAAATATTTATTTTCACCGCACCTATCATAGTTTAGCATCTATTATGGTGTCGCACATCTACCGTGGTGTCGCACCTACCTTAGTGTTGCATCTATTATGGTTTCACGTCTATCATAGTGACGCACCTACTATAGTCGCACAGCACCTACCATTGTGTTGCATCTATAATGGTGTCGCACCTAATATAGTAAAGCATCTATTATGGTGTCACAACTATCATGGTGTCGCATTTACTATGGCACCGCACCTATCATAGTTTAGCATCTATTATGGTGTCGCACCTACCATAGTGTTGCATCTATTTTGGTCGCACCTACCACTCGCCCCTGCTATAGTAAAGCATTTTTATGGTGTCACAACTATCATGGTGTCGCATTTACCATGGCGCCGCACCTATCATGGTTTAGCATCTATTATGGTGTCGCACCTACCATGGTGTTGCATCTATTATGGTTTCACGTCTATCATAGTGACGCACCTACTATGGTCGCACCTACCATAGTGTTGCATCTATTATGGTGTCACAACTATCATGGTGTCGCATTTACCATGGCACCGCACCACTCATAGTTTAGCATCTATTATGGTGTCGAACATCTACAGTGGTGTCGCACCTACCTTAGTGTTGCATCTATTATGGTGTCGCACCTACCATAGTGTTGCATCTATTATGGTTTCACGTCTATCATAGTGACGCACCTACTATAGTTGCACCTACCATTGTGTTGCATCTATAATGGTGTCGCACCTAACATAGTAAAGCATCTATTATGGTGTCACAACTATCATGGTGTCGCATTTACTATGGCACCGCACCTATCTTAGTTTAGCATCTATTATGGTGTCGCACTTAACATAGTAAAGCATCTATTATGGTGTCACAACTATCATGGTGTCGCATTTACCATGGTACCGCACCACTCATAGTTTAGCATCTATTATGGTGTCGAACATCTACCGTGGTGTCGCACCTACCTTAGTGTTGCATCTATTATGGTGTCGCACCTTAGGGGGGACCATATTGTTTTGAGGCAAGCGTACCCTCTAACAAATTTGTATAATCATTTTATGTATAACAAAGAAAATTTCATGGAAATTGGCCCATTTTAAGATAAGTTATGCTTTTTTTTTTTTGTCAAATTGAAAAACCATAGGGGGGACCATATTGTTTTGAGGCAAGCGTACCCTCTAGCAACGAAGTCCTTTGCGCGAAGCGCTCAGTTAATACAAAAACGACCCCTAATACAAGCCATCTCACCTACACCGGCCCCCTCTATCACACACGCTAGTTTCCTATATACTAAAAAAAAGCTGGGTTTCGTTTCAAAAAAGGAAATCTCCCGGCCGAAGGCCGGGAGGGGTCTGGGATTGGTGGAAGGGTCTTACAACTTTTTGAGGCGCATCCGGGAAAAATACAAAATTTAGGCCTGAGCGGCCAACTGAGTCCCGGGAAGTGAGTTGAGGGTGCACTTTGCAGTCTCAGTTGTACGAAATTTTTTCTTTTTGCCCGGAGGGCTTAGCACCTGCTGGTAGGATGGTAAGTTGGAATGTGCCTGACAAAATTGCCAGCAGACATTTTTTGATCCGGGTTCTCAGAAAGCCTGTAGGCTCGTGCGTTTTTTGCTATTTTTTAGGGCCAAAAAGCGTTTTTTGGGAATAACTCGGTGGCGTTTGATCAGATCGACAAACTGTCAAATGGAACATTGTAGAGTTTTTGAATCTCTATCTTTGTGTTGAAAAAAATTTTAAAAAATTTACAAAAAATTTCGAGCTAGGCCCCCTTGTCGGTTTTGCATGTTTTGACCTGTATGAATTTTAAACGATTTTTCCAGAAAAATTAAAACTCACTTTGGTTCTGCCATTTTTGATGGGTAATCGTTTAAAAATAGTTTTGGAAAAATTTTCGTTTTTCAAAAAAATTTTGGGGTAGGCGGGACACTTCAGTCCCGGGGCTTTAACTCGTCGGGAGGTGCATAAAGCGAAAATTTCTTGATTGTGTTTTGTAGAGTATTTCAAGCGCTATCGAATGTTATATAGATTGACGGCAACCTATCACGACAAAGGGTCAAAAAATTGGACCAAATGTCAAAAAACGGCAATTTTGGTGGGAAAATGGGGTTTTGTGCTGTTTTCGGCGAATAACTTTCTGATGTTTTTCTGGAGAGAAAAAGGGGGCTGAGGATTTTTGTAGAGAATTTGAAGCGTTATTGAATGGTATAACACAGGTCTGAATATCTTCTAAATTCTTCGAGCTAGGCTGCCTAAGACATTATTATTTGAAAATGTTCCTGAAAAAGCTACGCCTGTGTACTTTTCAAAAAATTAAGGCTCCAGGCAGAAGGCCGGTAGGTGTCTGGGATTGGTGGATGGATTCTACAACTTTTTGGGGCGCATTCAGGAAAAATATAGGTTTTTAGATCAGGCGGACAGATGAGTCCCAGGGACTGAGTTGCGATTACGAGTTTTCAGTCCAAGTGTTTTGAATTTTTTATTTTTGCCCGGAGAAGAAAATTTCTGCTGATAGGATTTTAAGTTGGACGATGCCTAACAACTTTGCCAGCAAACACTTTTTGATCAGAACTTTTTTAAATAGCGTTATGCTCATGCGTTTTTTGCATGTCGAACGAGTGAAAATTGATTTTTGTTTTCAGTCTCACTGTTACAAAATTTTTTCTTTTTGCCCTGGGGGGAAAACTTATGCTGGTAGGAATTTAAGTTGGAATGTGCCTGATAACATTGCCAGCAAGTAGTTTTTGTTCAGAGCTTTTTGAAATAGCGATTTTCTCTCCAGACTTTTCAAAACTTTTGCTTTTTCGTAGAGGAGAAAAGTAGATTATTGGGAATATCTCATCCGGATTTACATGAGGCGATTAGTTTTGTATGAATATTTTGAAGAAATATGAAGCGCTAATAAACAAAAAAAGAAGTAAGCAATTTGGGCAAGTTTGAGCAAAGTTATGAATTTTTTATTTGTTGAAAAATTGCAAAACCAAGGGGGGACCCTATTGTTTCGACGAAATTCACTTTTTACTTGAACACAGCTCGTTGTGATTAAATTATAGAGCAATGGCTTATGCATGATTGGTCAGGAGAATTTTAGTGGTAAATTTGAAAATTCACATCTTTCTTTATAATTACTCAATTCACTTCAAATAAAGCATCTAAAAGGTAGAAAAAACTTTTAACTTTTGGCAGTCGAATTAGCTTTAATTAAAAATAGCTAAATTTGTGTTCTTTTATATTGCAAATTACTAAGAATAAAATAATTCTTTTTATATATTGTAATTTCAGTCATTTCAAAAAAATTGTAGTTTTTAGCTTCAAATTGGTAACCATCCGTCGTCTAATTTCAAATGGCCATCAATCCGAGTTTCGTCCGCACGATGTTCTGGGATCCAACATTGCGCCTCGTCAACTTGCTCCGGACCAACTTGGACGCTCATTTGGTGGACGGTCATCAGCTTGGCTTTGGTTTTGAAGGTTTTTTTTTAAATTCTTGTATGGGCCCTTTTGAAAATACAATATTTTTGTTCCACTCACAACTTTGCGTAGATCAGACCAAACTTTGCGTTCTTTATGTCTTTGTGTTCCTCTTGTGAAAACGAACATAATAACATAAAGAGCGCATAGTTTGGTTCGTTATTCACAAAGTTGTGAACGTGGCTATTTTAAGGCGAACTTCACCCTTTGGAAAAAACCCGAAATTTTGTTCCACTCACAACTTTCTGAATAACGAACCAAACTATGCGTTCTTTATGTCTTTGTGTTCCTCTTGTGAAGACGAACATAATGACATAAAGAACACACAGTTTGGTTCTTTATTCACAAAGTTGTGAGCGTGGCTATTTTAAGACGAACTTCACCGTTTGGAAAAACCCCGAATTTTTGTTCCACTCACAACTTTGCGTAGATCAGACCAAACTATGCGTTCTTTATGTCTTTGTGTTGCTCTTGTGAAGACAAACATAATGACATAAAGAACGCATAGTTTGGTTCGTTATTCACAAAGTTGTGAACGTGGCTATTTTGAAACGAAGTTGGCCCTTGAAAAAAAAAAATTATGTTACCTCGTCCCTTTTCATTTAGCAATTGTTCTCCATCAATATGTTCGCATCATGTCTTTCTGTGGAGTGGAGCACACTTTCATGGCGAGCACCTTTTAGAATCGCCTTCGCGTTGGTTTTCAGGTTTTTAAAAATTTTTGACCCCCCCCCCTTGCAAAAATTGTTTTTCTTACCCTCATAACTTTGCGCAAATCAAACCAATCTATGTGTTCTTTATGTCTTTGTGTTGCTCTTGTGAAGACGAACATAATGACATAAGGAACACACAGTTTAGTTCTTTATTCACAAAGTTGTGAGCGTGGCTATTTTAAGACGAACTTCACCCTTTGGAAAAAACTCAAATTTTGTTCCACTCACAACTTTGCGTAGATCAAACGAAACTATGCGTTCTTTATGTCTTTGTGTTGCTCTTGTGAAGACGAACATAATGACATAAAGAACACACAGTTTGGTTTGTTATTCAGAAAGTTGTGAGCGTGGCTATTTTAAGGCGAACTTTACCCTTTGGAAAAAACCCGAAATTTTGTTCCACTCAGAACTTTGCGTAGATCAGACCAAACTTTGCGTTCTTTATGTCTTTGTGTTCCTCTTGTGAAAACGAACATAATAACATAAAGAACACATCCTTTGGTTCGTTATTCACAACGTTGTGAATGTGGCTATTTTGAGACAAACTTCACCCTTTGAAAAAAATCAGTTTTTGTTCCATTCACAACTTTGCGTATTACGCACCAAACCATGTGTTCTTTATGTCTTTGTGTTGCTCTTGAGAAGACGAACATAATGACATAAAGAAAACATAGTTTGGTTTGTTATTCAGAAAGTTGTGAGCGTGGCTATTTTAAGGCGAACTTTACCCTTTGTAAAAAACCCAAACTTGCGCCACTCAGAACTTTGCGTAGATCAGACCAAACTTTGCGTTCTTTATGTCTTTGTGTTCCTCTTGTGAAAACGAACATAATAACATAAAGAACACATCGTTTGGTTCGTTATTCACAATGTTGAGAGCGCTGCAATTTTGAGACGAAGTTGGCCCTTTGCTGGGAAAAATCAGTTTTCATCACATTCATATCTTGCATATGGCGCATCAAACGGAGTGTTCTTGGTGTCTTTCTCTTCGTCTAATAAAGCGCTGCAATGCATAATTTCGTGCAGTAAACACGAAACTTAGAGTCAAGCTATTTTAAGTTGGAAATTCAATATTCAGTTTTATTTCAACCTGCATGCGATAGCCACGATAAGGGGGGTGTGTATTCTGTGGTTTTTTCTTCATTTCCCTACGAGAACGCGTCAAAGTAATTTTTCACGTCATTTTACCCTTTGCATGCGATATTATCGGCAGCCACTCCAGATTAAGTGTTAAATTCGCCCTTTTTCATTTCTCTCCTATTACTTTACAGTAGTTTAATCTAAAAACTTCAAACAAGCGGGCTTTTGATCAATGTGTTAAAAATTTGATTTTGCGTGTTCTTTCTGTAATCTTTTCAAACAGTCTAAAGTGTGAATAGGAGGACTATAAATTAATTATTTCTTCGTCATTTCTCGAATAAAATTATTGCTTTGTCATATTTATTGGTTCTTGCCACAATATATTTTTCCACCAAATAATTTCTAAATAATTTTGTGTGCGTTTAGCTTATTATGCCAAGCAAAGAGCAGTTGAAGCGAGCGAGCGGTAGAGTGCGACGACAGAAGCAGCGAAAGGATGACTTATTTGATAATGCAAAAAATAGTCTTCCTATTGACACTTTGGACGGGTTTGAGAAAGTTACCGAGAAAGGTGTCCCAAGTGAAAAATTTTCGGATATGTTGATTGAAAGTCCGCAAAGTGACCGAAGTTTTTCCATTTCCCCAAATCGTAAACGCGTTAAGTTAGACGAAATTAGTGGCAAAGAAATGATTAGAGTCCCGTTTTCTTCCAATTTTTTAACGGAATCAATTGATTTCAATACTGCTCCAATTGAATTTGCAACCGAAAGAAATATGGCTTGTGTTATTTGGCCTAAAGTGGGGTTAAATCTTTACGAAAATGATAGCGATTCATCTGGTCCCCGGCGTATTGAAACTTATTGGAACGATTTATCGCTTTATCTCAATGACGCATTCATTTATGCTTTCCTCTGTTATATTGCATCTCAGTCACCACGAAAAACTGTTGTACTTGACTCTTTATTCACTGACATGAATAATAGTAGAGTAATTAGAAGTTCCTCAATCCGAAACGCGGCTTTTAATTTTGACGAAAACTCTCCATGTGAAGTGCTTTTGTTACCACTGATATTCCCTGGCCATTGGGCCTTAGTCATTCACGATGTTTATAAGGGCACTTTTTTTATTGACTCTCTGCAAATTAGTTCTTTGGAACCTGACCGAATTGAGCGCATTAAAAATGTTATTTTCGAGTTAACTTCAGTCTCATCACAAAATTTTGAAATACGGAACATTCCTTCAATAAGCTTAACAATGCAGCACGACAGCTGCAGTTGCGGATATTTTGTTTGCCTCTATTCTGAATCATGGCTTACGAATAATTGCTCTCTTATTTTGCCGAACCTTGATATTAATTTGGAAAAACGGCGCATTCTTTGGCACATAAACGGCCTCTACAGTCGCGATGACGTATCCTATTCCCCCAGATCTTTGGTTGAAACATTTACGCAAGGAACACCTTTTTCTCCAAGTTCTTCCATTACTTCTGACACCAAAAATAAACGAGGTAGACCAAAAAAAATATTTGGCGGTCCAGGGCGTCCTAAAAAGATGAGTATCACTTCTCCTAAAACCAACCAAACAAATAATCCAACACAAAGTTCACAAAATACGCTTAAGGAATCCTGGTCAGTTCTTCCTACTGAGTCACAGATTGATGAATGTTGCCCTATTGACAGTTCTGGCGCTTTTGTATGCAATTCTCCCATCCCTGACCGTAGTCCTGATGTTATCATTTCTCCTTTTCGTCAGTCATCAAGGATAATGGCTAAAAAAACCACAAAAACTGATTCTTTGTGTGATTCTTTTGCTGAAACAAAATTGGACAACGACACACTTACTCGCCGCTGTCATATAAGACACAAAGGTTTGCCATGTGCAGATGTTCGTGCAAAACACACAACTGTATATTATGATTCTGGCATGCTTGGCGATAAAATTTGTGACTTTTGCGATGCAGTGTTACTCCGAAGTGAAGTTAAAACTAAGAATGGGAAAACTTCATCCCCATTTTGTTGCAATTTTGGTGCAGTAAAACTTCCGCCTTACAATGAACACCCTCCACTATTGAAAAAATTGCTGAAAGGAGACTGCAATGACTCGAAGGAATTTTTGTCGAATCAAAATGTCTATAATTCACTTTTGGCCTTTGCGTCCGTAACAGTTAGTTATAAAGAATCATCATTGGACGGCGGTATTTGTTATCTTTTGAATGGGGAGTTTGTTCACCAAATTAGTTCTGTTAATCCGGGTAAATTTTCCCCTTCATTTTCTCAGCTATATATTCTTGACCCAACAACTGCTCTTGAACAAAGGCAGCAAAACGTTAATTATGGTGGTGACCGTGTAAACTCTACCACACTTCGTAAATTAGATTTTATCATTCGAAAATATCATCCTCTTGCCAAACAACTCTTTAACTTTCACCAACAGTACCAGCAAAAATTGGAAAAGGATGGGCCTGAATCAGTTTCAAATTTTCGCCTTACGTTGCTTGCAGCACGCGATGTGCCAGACTCGGTTAAAGACCGTACCCTCCATGAACGTCAAACAAATCTTCCAGATGAGGGAAATTCCTTATTTGCAGTTTGGACAGAAACCGACCAACCTCCTTTTCTTAAGGGGATATGGATCTCCAATAAACAAGGCACAATCCAAAAATTTCCACCAAATCACCCAATGTGCGACTCACTTTGTTATCCATTACTTTTTCCGAAGGGAGACGACGGATATCATAAACAAATTACTATTCCAACTGAAAAAACTTTTGATATTTCTGATGAAGACGAATCTGACGGCGCGTTATCCGATGAAAGCGAAACCAGCAACACATCAAAAGAGAAAATGCCCGTTAAAGGAAAAAACATAACGATTAAATCTTTTTTGCGTTTTCGGTTTGCAATCCGTAAAGGTGAAAGCATTCATAATATTTGGAGCGCAGGTGGTGGTCTGACCCAAAAATATGCACTTGATTATGCGGCGAGAAGTGATGCAGACCTTGCAAGTTACTTAAGAAGACCCGAACTTAATTTGCGTAGTTCTTTACCGGAAAATGTTATTCGCTGGCTTACATTAAATGCAAAACTCAATTCTCCATCCGAATTAGGAAGTGTAGTCTTATTTCGCAGAACCCATCCAGGAACACGGCCATTTTTTCAACATAAATACTACGATGCTACAACAATAATGTCACGCTTTAAAAAACCGGGATACGCGTCTTTTTTTCTCACTTTTACGACCAATCCTCGCTGGCCCGAAATTTCGCGCAATTTTTTGCACCAAGGACAAAGGGCTATTGACCGATTTGACTTGATATGCCGCGTTTTCGAAGACAAACTTCGCCTGCTTTATTATCTCATTGAAGACAAAAATATTTTTGGAAAAATAATAGGACAAGAGTGCCGTGAGTTTCAAAAAAAATACGGCGGCCCCCACATTCACCGAATCTTTCATAGTAATATTCTTGCTATTCCTGAAAATATTGAAAATTTAATTTGGGCACATATTCCTCCAAAGCCCGACGATGGCGACAAATCTGAATGGGCTAATTTCATTAGGAAAGTTCGACAAATTTTACCAAAGTATCAAATGCATGACTGCGGTGCACATTGTCAAAACAGCAAAGGGCGCTGTAAGAAAGGTTTTCCTAAGCCCTTTAGTAACGTTACACTCCTCTTTGATGACAAACCCGCAATTTATTTCCGGCCAAGCCCACAGGATGGTGGCGAAACTCTTTCGGTTAAACGCGGAAAAACCCATATTACTTACGATAATTCCCGCATTTCATCCTACAATCCGTACCTCCTTGTACGTTTCGAGACCCATCATAATGTTGAATTTGCTTATGGGCAAAGTACCAATCTTAAATATGTTTGTAAATACCCGTTTAAGGGCCCCAGTTTTTCGTACCTTAAGAGTACAAAAGACAATGAAAAAACCAATGTCGACGAGCCGGCCTTTTACGCTAAAATGTTGTATCGCTCCCCTCCTGAGGCTTATAGCCGAATAATGTCTTTTAAATACGCTCGCTTATCACATACAGTCATTCCTCTTTTATTGCACTTACCTGGGCAGCAAAAAGTTTTTATCAAACCTGGCCAACAACAAATGGTAGCCCAGCAAATTATTTCCGGCCAATTACCCGAAACGCCTCTCACATCATACTGGAAACAGTGGGCTCAAGACCCCGAACTTCAAAATATTTTATTTGAACGTATGCCCGAAACTTATTCCTTCAACAAGTCCACCAAAACATGGAAAAAACGAAAATTTTCAGCAAAACTTTACAACATCGAAAAAAGGAAACCAATAATAGGTCGAATTTACCCCGTTTCACCACGAAGCCCAGAATTATTTGCATTATATCTTTTGATGAAACACTTTGCTGGAGATGAAAAACACCTGAAAACTGTCGGATCCCACGTTAGTGAAACATTTCTTGAAGCGGCACGTCTTCGTGGCCTTATTGATAATAATGATGTTTGGATTAATACCCTTGAAGAGGGAGCAGCATCCTTGATGCCAGGCCAAATGCGACAATTATTCGCAAACATTTTGGTATTTGGTTCAACTGAAAAATGCATTGCTGATGGTGCCCTCCTTTGGGAACGGTTTCTTCCACATTTTTATGATACAAGATGCCGCGATTTTGAACGTCCCGCACGGATTGAAAGAGCACTCGCAATTCTTGAAAAATTATTGGTCGCGCAAGGAAGGCAATGCAAAGACTTTGGCCTCCCAACACCCCAAATCTCAATTGTAAATGACCCCCAACGTGGTATCAATGAATTTTTCTTTCCACAAAATTTAAATGACGACGAAATCGATGCGACTGTTGACACAAGTTGTTATGAAAAAGGAAAATTAAACACTGGCCAGCAACAATTTTATACACTGATCCATAAAGTTTTCGACAATACATCCAATCCCAAAATGTTCCATTTGACTGGCGATGGTGGCAGTGGTAAAACATATTTATTAAATTACATTCTTTATCAAATGCGCAGAGCTGGTAAAAAAGTTATTCCAACAGCTTCCACGGGTATGGCTTCAACCCGGTTCTATTCTGGCGGTACGACCGTGCATTCAGCCTTTAAATTTGGTATTGAAATTGAGCCCGGAAAATTGCCATCAATCCCATTTGATAGCTTCTTCGGTCGGCGTATTGTTGAGGCGGATATTATAATAATCGACGAAATGACAATGTTGGATAAGGTTTTGTTTGAAAATATTGATGCTCTTTGTCGTTTAATGTGTATGCGTTTTAAACACCTGCCTTTTGGGGGAAAATGTGTGATTATCTCCGGGGACTGGAAGCAATCATTGCCTGTGGTTATTGAATCGTCTGGTACCGCTGCACAAATAGCAAGTTGTATTCAATCATCTCATTTATATAACTTATTTGAAAAATTCAAACTGACTGAAAGCATGCGCGTAAATCCAAAAGAAAAGGAATTTTTGAATTGGCTTGACAATATTGGAACCGGCGTAAACGGTAGCGTTACATCAATCCCCGCTTCAATGCTGGTAAATTCACGGGAAGAATTGATTGACTGGGTGTTTGACAAAGGATTTAATATTCCGAGTAATGATCTTCTCAAAAGGCTTCTCCTTGCCACAACAAATAGGGTTGTAGACCTTAACAACTCCCTTATCTTAGAACAGTTTAAAGATAATTATACCGATTACTACTCCATTGATTCTCCCCTCCAAGAAAACCCTTTGGCAGTAAATGCAGCTGATTTTGAAATTTCCCAATTAAATTTATTCAATCCTCATGGTATGCCACACCATCACCTTAGGCTTAAAGTTGGCTCTATTATAGTTTTGTTAATTAATTTGAACACATCCAAGGGGTTATGTAATGGTACCCGATTAATCGTAAAAAAACTCTCCGCAAATTTGATTGAAGCAGAGGCGATAACTGGTGGTTCTTCGCGAAATGGCATTATCCTTGGCATTCCCCGTTACCGTAGCACCTTTAAAGACAAACGACCTGGTGGTATCAGTTTTGAGCGTTTTCAATTTCCCGTACGAATTGCATTTACAATGACTATTGTTAAAGCCCAAGGACAAACATGCGACCGCTTAGGTATAGACTTTACAGAGGAACCTTTTGCCCATGGGCAGCTTTACACTGCTCTTTCTCGAGTCACAAGTCCTGATGGAATAAGAATATATGCCCCCAATAAAACTCTCGATGAAAATGAAAACCCAAAAATTCGTAATATTGTAGCTTCTGGAATTAAATTCGATTAAACATTTGGTCACCCCTCCCACCCCTTTTTTCCTTCAAAATAAAACCTAATTTCTACTGTCACCCCCACCCCTGAAGCGTCGACGGGGTCCAAAAGATTCCGGGCGTTTCTACCTTGACCGAAACGGCAACGGTTGCACCTCACACTTTCTAAACCAAATTTAGCAAAAAAATGGTCGGAAACTCTTTGCCCTTAAGCCGTCACCCCTTCCCTGTAGCGCCGACGGGTTCCAAAAGAATCCGGGCGTTTCTAACTTGACCGAAACGGCAACGGTTTCAATCACACGCCTACTTTTTACCATAAGTTGTAGCAATAAATACGTCGTGTAATCCTCTCCCTTCAGCCGTCATCCCCTCCCCCTTCCCTGAAGCGTCGACGGGTTCCAAAAGAGTCCGGGCGTTTCTACCTCGACCGGTACAGCGACGGTTGAACCTTACCATCCTTTTCACTAAAATCCTCCATAATTTCTCTTCTACCCCCACCCCCCCCCCCTTCTTCCCCCTCACTCCCACAACCCCCTGAAGCGTCGACGGGTTCCAAAAGAGTCCGGGCGTTTCATCCCTTTCCCGGAATGGCGACGGGTTTCCTCAACAGACGGTTGAACCTTACCATCCTTTTCACTAAATATTTCCAATTTTTCCCTTTAACACCCCACCCCCCCCCACCCCCTCCTTCCCTCATCCCCTCAAACCCCCCCCCCCCGAAGTGTCGACGGGTTCCAAAAGAGTCCGGGCGTTTCATCCCTTTCCCGGAATGGCGACGGGTTTCCTCGACAGCGACGGTTTAATTACAGGCTGTTGTGCCGACGGTGCAGAGGCACCGGGTAGGGGTACACGGTTTTCGCCCATTTTCCGCCATGCACCTCCACGTGGTGTACCCTGGGGATTGGCCACATGTTTACGCCGAAAAGCAAACAGGTCAATCGCTAAGCATGGTTAATAAATGGGCATCACTTGACACTTTCCCCCTAGCAACGAAGTCCTTGCGCGAAGCGCTCATTTAATATTCAGACCGCCTCCCCTCATCACCCCCAACTGCTCGCACCTTCCCCGGCGGTGCACCCTAGTTTCGTATATACATAAAAAAAAGTCGACTTTCGTTTCCAAAAAGTCCTGGGCCCGGCCGAAGGCCGGGAGCGGTCTGGGATTGGTGGAAGGGTCTTACAACTTTTTGAGGCGCATCCGGGAAAAATACGAAATTTAGGCCTGAGCGGCCAACTGAGTCCCGGGAAGTGAGTTGCGGGTGCACTTTGCAGTACATGTTCTACGAAATTTTTTCTTTTTGCCCGGAGAGCTTAGCACCTGCTGGTAGGGCGCTAAGTTGGACTATGCCTGACAATATTGCCAGCAGACATTTTTTGATCCGGGTTCTCAGAAAACCTGTAGGCTCGTGCGTTTTTTCAGCCCCAAAACGGTAAATTAGAGCGCCAGCGCAGGCCGCGCTGGGTTTTGCCCGGAACAAATTACGAATCACTAAGAATTTCATTCGTTTTTGAAGCTCTATCGTCGGCAAAAAAAAATTTAAAAAATTTTCAAAAATTTTCAAGCTAGGCCCCCTTGTAGGTTTTGCATGTTTTGACCTGTATGAATTTTAAACGATTTTTCCAGAAAAATTAAAACCCACTTTGGTTCAGCCATTTTTGATGGGGAATCGTTTAAAAATAATATTGGAAAAATTTTCATTTTTTCAGAAAATTTTGGCTTCGGCGGGACATTTCAGTCCCGGGGCTGTGACTCGCCAGCAGGTGCCTGGAGAGAAAACTTTTGTTTTTGTTTTTTAGAGTATTTCCAGGGCTATCGAATGGTGTATAGTATATTGATATTTTGTCACGACAAAGGGCTGAAGCACTTGACAAAATGTCAAAAAAGGACATTTTTCGGCACTTTATGGGGGAAAATGGGGGTTTATCATTGATTTCGGCGAATAACTTTATAATATTTTTCTGAAAAGAAAAAGGAATCAGAATATTTTAGTAGAGTATTTCAAGGCCTATACAATGATATATATTATGATGACAATGCGTCACGACAAAGTGTCGAAAAATTAGACAAAATGTCAAAAAGAGGCACTTATAGGGGGGAATTGCGCTTTTTGCATAGTTTTGCGCGAATAACTTTTGGATGTCTTCTTATGTTAGGATGGCATTTGTTTCAAAAAGATAGAGCTTTAAATTCTCTATCGAATGATATAAAAATATTTGGGGGTTGTAATGCAAAATTTTGAGTTAAGGTTTTTTGAAAATTATTATTCCGAAAATCTCTCTTCTCACTCGAGCCTCTCTGACCTCCGGCCCTTACACGCTCTATCACCTTCTCTCTCACTGCTCTCATTGGGGGGTGATTTTTGAAAAAGGGCTTCATATTGGTGTTAAAATTCTGAAAAAAATCACAGAGGGGTAGAAAAAAATGCTGATCCGAATTGGTAAAAATTAAAATTTTCAAAAAATTTTTGAAAATTTCTTTAGCCTTGATTTGGCTAGCATGGAATTTTGGTGCACATTAAAAAATTCTATCTCTGTGAGTAATGAATCAAATTTGATATATTTAGACTTAAAAAATGCAGAATAATATGGAGTATTTTATAAAATAGCAAATGTTTTCCAATAATGAAAATTACAGAAGTTAGAGCCATTTTTCTGAAATTTAGCAAATTTTCAGATAACAAATCATAACCTTTTTTTAAAATAAATTTTTTCTATAATTATTGTTATAGAAAATAGCTAATTTTTTTTCTCTATTTATTAATAATTGACATCATATTTCTATCAGTAAGGTGAAAAAAGTTATTCACAGAATTGTTGTTTTTGGCTCACAAACCATAGGGGGTACCCTTTGAGAAATTTGAAAAGGAATTTGTATATTCAAATTAAGTTTGAATTATTTTAAAAAATGTTATTTCTTATTTTAGCACCAAAAAAGGAATTCGCATGCAATTTGGACCCGGTTAAACCAAGTTATGTATTCTTATATTTACAATTCTGCAAAACCATAGGGGGGACCCTACTGTTTTGACAAAACGCCTTTTTGAATCGACCACAACTCGCTTGGATTAAATTGTAGAGTAATGGCTTAGGCATGAAACATGAAAGCTCGACGAGATCTATCGAAATAGATAATTAAAATAATTAAAACAACCTTTTTACAATTTTTCACTTTCTGGCCAAAACTTGGTCAGAGAGAATTTAGTGAACTATTCAAAAATACGTATTTATCATTGTGTCGCATCTATTATGGTGTCGCACCTACCATAGTGTTGCATCTATTATGGTGTCGCACCTACCATAGTGTTGCACTTACTATGGTCGCACCTACCATAGTGTTGCATCTATTATGGTGTCGACCTACCATGGTGTCGCACCTACCTTAGTGTTGCATATATTATGGTGTCGCACCTACCATAGTGTTGCATCTATTATGGTCGCATCTACCATAGTGTTGAATCTATTATGGTGTCGCACCTACCATAGTGTTGCACCTTCTATGGTCGCACCTACCATAGTGTTGCATCTATTATGGTGTCGCACCTACCATAGTGTTGCATCTACTATGGTCGCACCTACCATAGTGTTGCATCTATTATGGTGTCACCCTTAACATAGTAAAGCATTTATTATGGTGTCACAACTATCATGGTGTCGCATTTACCATGGCACCGCACATATCATAGTTTAGCATCTATTATGGTGTCGCACCTACCATAGTGTTGTACCTACTATGGTCGCACCTATCATAGTGTTGCATCTATTATGGTGTCACACCTAACATAGTAAAGCATCTATTATGGTGTCACAACTATCATGGTGTCGCATTTACCATGGCACTGCACCTATCATAGTGTTGCATCTATTATGGTGTCGCACCTACCATAGTGTTGTACCTACTATGGTCGCACCTATCATAGTGTTGCATCTATTATGGTGTCGCACCTACCATAGTGATGCATCTACTATGGTCGCACCTACCATAGTTTAGCATCTATTATGGTGTCACCCCTAACATAGTAAAGCATCTATTATGGTGTCACAACTATCATGGTGTCGCACCTATTATGGTTTCACATCTAACATGGTGTCGCAACTACTATGGTCGCACCTACCATAGTGTTGCATCTATTATGGTGTCGCACCTAACATAGTAAAGCATCTATTATGGTGGCACAACTATCATGGTGTCGCATCTATTATGGTGTCGCACCTACCATAGTGATGCATCTACTATGGTCGCACCTACCATAGTGTTGCATCTATTATGGTGTCACCCCTAACATAGTAAAGCATCTATTATGGTGTCACAACTATCATGGTGTCGCACCAATTATGGTTTCACATCTAACATGGTGTCGCACCTACTATGGTCGCATCTACCATAGTGTTGCATCTATTATGGTGTCGCACCTAACATAGTAAAGCATCTATTATGGTGTCACATCTATCATGGTGTCGCATCTATTATGGTTTCAGATCTATCATGGTGTCGCACCTACTATGGTCTCACCTACCATAATCTTGCATCTACTATTGTCGCACACGCCATGGTCCAAACCTACCATGGTGTCGCACCTACCATAGTTTTGCATCTATTATGGTTTCGCATTTACCATGATGTCGCATTTACCATGGAGTCGCACCTACAATAGTGTAGCCAAATCACATACTCTTGGTATTTATTTGAAAGATCTTGTCAATAAGCCATTTTCTAAACAAACGAAAATCTGTTAACTAATGAATGGGCTATTAATTTTAAATTCCCCCCGGTGGCGCCTATCGGCACCACAAATTCAAGACCAAAAACATGTGAAAATTTCAACATTCAGAAAAAAAATTCATATCTTTTTTCAAAAACAGTATTTACAGGAGCTATTTTTATAGAAAAATAGCTAATTTTTTTCTCTATTTATTACCTCTTGACAGCATGTTTCTATCTCTAATGTGGAAAAAGTTATTTTGCGAAAAAAGCTTTTGGTTCAGAATCAATAGGGGGTACCCTATGGAAAATGTATTCATAATTTGTTCGACCCAATTTAGGTAAACATAATTCCAAAAATATAAATAATCATTATAAGCATAACAAAGAAAATTTCATGGAAATTTGCCCATTTTGAGATAAGTTATGAATTTTTATATTTTAAAATTCTGCATAACCATACGGGGGATCCTATTGTTTTGAAGTAAGCGTACCCTCTAGCAACGAAGTCCTTGCGCGAAGCGCTCATTTAATATTCAGACCACCTCCCCTCATCACCCCCAACTGCTCGCACCTTCCCCGGCGGTGCACCCTAGTTATATATATATATAATAAAATCGAGTTTCGTTGCTAAAACAAAGAAGTCCCGGCCGAAGGCCGGGACGGGTCTGGGAATTGCACATCCCCACTACAACTTTTTGAGGCGCATCTGGGAAAACTATAGGTTTTTTTCAGCGCCGGCCATTTGAGCGCCAGCGAGCGATTTGCGGGTCGGCGCTGCAGTCCCAGTGTTACGAAAATTTTTTGGGGGGCCAGGAGAGAAAAACACTTGCTGGTAGGATTTTAAGTAGGCATGTTTGGCACAACATTGCCAGCGAGTACTTGACCCTACGGTGAATATGCAGGTCTGCAGCTTTGGCTAAAAATTGCCAATTTATTCGGCCCGTTTGAGTGTACGGACTATAACTCGATGGGGGTTGCTCTGATGGGGGTGCCGTAATGGGATAAATTATAGTGTTTTTGAAGCTCTATCTTATGGGGGGAAAAAATTTAAAAAAATTTAAATAATTTTCGAGCTAGGCCTCGGCATAGCTTTTTCACTTTTTGGGCTCTAACTTTATGAATTTTGTTGCTACAACAAAACCAAGTCCAGTTTTGTTCTGCGGTTTTTAAAGACCTTTCGAATGGTATAAGATACGTTTTTCTGGCACCAAAAATAAATTTCCGCTAACGGACCCCTAGCCGGCTGGGTGGAGTCGTTGGATGTGCGATAGGGTGTGGGGGAATGGTGGTATAGTTCAAATCCGCATGAAGACGAATCCTTTTTTAATTGCTTACAATCAAGTGGCTGGGGTGGGGAGATATTTTTAAAAAATTCTAATAATGTTTCTAAGTATAACAAAAAAAAAGTTAATGCAAAATGGGTCATTTTTAGCAAAGTTATGATTTTTTCTTTTTTACAAAATTGCAAAACCATAGGGGGGACCCTATTGTTTTGGTGAAATCCATTTTTGAATCGACTCTAACTCGCTTGGATCAAATTATACAGAAATGGTTTTGGCATAAAAATTGAAGAGCTCATCGAGATCTATCGAAATGGATAGATAAATTAATTAAAACATGCAATTTATGAATTTTTATGTTTCTGGCCAAAATTTGGTCATGTGCAATTTAGTGGTAAATGAAAAAATTAATATCTCCATTCATTATTGTCCAATTCACTTGAAATAAAGTGTACAAAATGTAGAAAAATTGAGAGAATTTTATGATAATTATTCAGTTTGTAAATTCTCAAAAATTAAAAAGTTGATGCCCAAAAAGTGAGAAATTTTTGTATTATTACAAATAAATTCATATCTTTTTTCAAAATGAGTATTTTATAAATCTTATATTATTGAAAAATAGCTAATTTTTTTCTTCATTTATTAGCCTTTGGGAAGAAAATTCTAGCCCTGCCCTGTAAAATGTTATTTTGCCAAAAGTGGGGGTTGGTTCACAATCAATAGGGGGTACCCTATGGAAAATTACAATGTGAATTTTTAAATTCAATTCAGTTAATTCAATTTTTAAAAAATTCTAATAATGGTTTTAAGCGTAACAAAAAAGAATTCATGGGATTTGGACCAGTTTGAACAAAGTTATGATTGTTTCTTTATTGCAAAATTGCAAAACAATAGGGGGGACCCTTTTGTTTTGGTGAAATTCATTTTTGAATATATGACACATGGTCATTTTTTTGGAAGAATAACCCCGAATTCCCGTACTGGCACTTATACCACTCAGCGAGTTGGCATCAGAACTGAACGTATTCGGTATATTTAGATTCGTTAGGGAATTTGGGTTCTAAGGAAACCGAATCAAAACAGTATTTACAGGAGCTATTTTTATAGAAAAATAGCTAATTTTTTTCTCGGTCGCACCTACCATAGTGTTGCATCTATTATGGTGTGCACCTAACATAGTAAAGCATATATTATGGTGTCACAACTATCATGGTGTCGCATTTACCATGGCACCGCACCTATCATAGTAAAGCATCTATTATGGTGTCACAACTATCATGGTGTCGCATTTACCATGGCACCGCAACTATCATAGTTTAGCATCTATTATGGTGTCGCACATCTACCGTGGTGTCGCACCTACCTTAGTGTTGCATCTATTATGGTGTCGCACCTACTATAGTGTTACATCTATTATGGTGTTACATCTATCATAGTGACGCACCTACTATGCTCGCACCTACCATAGTGTTGCATCTATTATGGTGTCGCACCTAACATAGTAAAGCATCTATTATGGTGTCACAACTATCATGGTGTCGCATTTACCATGGCACCGCAACTATCATAGTTTAGCATCTATTATGGTGTCGCACATCTACCGTGGTGTCGCACCTACCTTAGTGTCGCACCTCTTATGGTTTCACATCTAACATGGTGACGAACTACTATAGTCGCACCTACCTTAGTGTTGCATCTATTGTGGTGTCGCACCTTCCATAGTGTCGCACCTCATGGTTTCACATCTAACATGGTGACGAACTACTATAGTCGCACCTACCATAGTGTTGCATCTATAATGGTGTCGCACCTAACATAGTAAAGCATCTATTATGGTGTCACAACTATCATGGTGTCGCATTTACCATGGCACCGCAACTATCATAGTTTAGCATCTATTATGGTGTCGCACATCTACCGTGGTGTCGCACCTACCTTAGTGTCGCACCTCTTATGGTTTCACATCTAACATGGTGACGAACTACTATAGTCGCACCTACCTTAGTGTTGCATCTATTGTGGTGTCGCACCTTCCATAGTGTCGCACCTCTTATGGTTTCACATCTAACATGGTGATGAACTACTATAGTCGCACCTACCATAGTGTTGCATCTATTATGGTCGCACCTACCACTCGCCCCTGCTATAGTAAAGCATCTTTATGGTGTCACAACTATTATTCTGTCGCATTTACCATGGCGCCGCACCTATCATGGTTTAGCATCTATTATGGTGTCGCACATCTACCATGGTGTCGCACCTACCTTAGTGTTGCATCTATTATGGTGTCGCACCTACCATAGTGTTGCATCTATTTTGGTCGCACCTACCACTCGCCCCTGCTATAGTAAAGCATCTTTATGGTGTCACAACTATTATTCTGTCGCATTTATCATGGCACCGCACCTACCATAGTGTTGCATTATTATGGTGTCGCACATCTACCGTGGTGTCGCACCTACCTTAGTGTTGCATCTATTGTGGTGTCGCACCTTCCATAGTGTCGCACCTCTTATGGTTTCACATCTAACATGGTGACGAACTACTATAGTCGCACCTACCATAGTGTTGCATCTATAATGGTGTCACAACTATCATGGTGTCGCATTTACCATGGCACCGCAACTATCATAGTGTTGCATCTATTATGGTGTAGCACCTAACATAGTAAAGCATCTATTATAGTGTCACAACTATCATGGTGTCGCATTTACCATGGCACCGCAACTATCATAGTTTAGCATCTATTATGGTGTCGCACATCTACCGTGGTGTCGCACCTACCTTAGTGTCGCACCTCTTATGGTTTCACATCTAACATGGTGACGAACTACTATAGTTGCAGCTACCATAGTGTTGCATCTATAATGGTGTCGCACATCTACCGTGGTGTCGCACCTACCTTAGTGTTGCATCTATTGTGGTGTCGCACCTTCCATAGTGTCACACCTCTTATGGTTTCACATCTAACATGGTGACGAACTACTATAGTCGCACCTACCATAGTGTTGCATCTATAATGGTGTCGCACCTAACATATTAAAGCATCTATTATGGTGTCACAACTATCATGGTGTCGCATTTACCATGGCACCGCAACTATCATAGTGTTGCATCTATTATGGTGTAGCACCTAACATAGTAAAGCATCTATTATGGTGTCACAACTATCATGGTGTCGCATTTACTATGTCACCTCACCTATCATAGTTTAGCATCTATTATGGTGTCGCACATCTACCATGGTGTCGCACCTACCTTAGTGTTGCATCTATTATGGTGTCGCACCTACCATAGTGTTGCATCTATTTTGGTCGCACCTACCACTCGACCCTGCTATCGTAAAGCATCTTTATGGTGTCGCAACTATTATTCTGTCGCATTTACAATGGCACCGCATGGAAATTGGCCCATTTTAAGATAAGTTATGCTTTTTTCTTTTTGTCAAAATGAAAAACCATAGGGGGGCCATATAAATTTGGTATTTAAGATATCAAATTTGTCAGTTCCGATACCAATTCGCTGAATGGCACAGTGTTTATGGCAAAATGGTTATTTTTTTGGTCAGTGGGTTAGGAACGCGCTACATGAAGAGAAGCAAGACAAAGTGGATAATAGCGTGTAAGTGTGTTATGATTCCTCTTTTCATTTACACCCCATCAAAAAAATCCAATTGTAAAATTAATAAACACAACAATTGCAAAGCGTTTGCAACACAGCGGCTTAAGGTAAGACATTAGTTTGGGTTGCCGTAGAGTTATACAAATTTTTGGAGCGGGGTCATGCGTACGCGCAGGCCCTAAAAATTATTTAATGGTCATTGTTTGGCGAAGAATTTCCGAAATTCAAACATTCGCACTCATGTTATTTAGCGAGTTGGCATCAGAATTGAACGGTTTAGGCATATTTTGATTCAGTGAAAAATAGCTAATTTTTTCTCTATTTATTAGCCTTTAAATTTTTGTAGCAAAGTCAAGCGTACACGCAGGCCTTAAAATTTCTAGCAACGCGGCGGAGCCGCGTCCCTGAGCGCGTTAGCGCTTTCTTCCCTCCCTTGAAACCAGCTTCTTACATGCACGGCGGTGCACCCTAGTTATATACCCTAAAATAAAATCGAGTTTCGTTTCCAAAAACAAAATCTCCCGGCCGAAGGCCGGGAGGGGTCCGGGAATTGCACATCCCCACTACAACTTTTTGAGGCGCATCTGGGAAAAATACGGAAATTTTGCTTGAGCGGACAACTGAGTCCCGGCAATTGATTTGCGGGTCCGAGCTGCAGTCCCAGTGTTACGAAATTTTTTTTGGGAGCCAGGATAGAAAAACACTTGCTGGTAGGATTTTAAGTAGGAATGTTTGGCACACCATTGCCAGCGAGTACTTGGCCCTACGGTGAAAATGCAGGTCTGCAGCTTTGGCTAAAAATTGCCAATTTATTCGGCCCGTTTGAGTGTACGGACTATAACTCGATGGGGGTTGCTCTGATGGGGGTGCCGTAATGGGATAAATTATAGTGTTTTTGAAGCTCTATCTTATGGGGGGAAAAAATTTAAAAAAATTTAAATAATTTTCGAGCTAGGCCTCGGCATAGCTTTTTCACTTTTTGGGCTCTAACTTTATGAATTTTGTTGCTACAACAAAACCAAGTCCAGTTTTGTTCTGCGGTTTTTAAAGACCTTTCGAATGGTATAAGATACGTTTTTCTGGCACCAAAAATAAATTTCCGCTAACGGACCCCTAGCCGGCTGGGTGGAGTCGTTGGTTGTGCGATAGGGTGTGGGGGAAGGGTGGGATAGTTCAAATCCGCATGAATACGAATCCTTTTTTAATTGCTTGCAATCAAGTGGCTGGGGTGGGGAGATATTTTTAAAAAATTCTAATAATGTTTCTAAGCATAACAAAAAAAAGTTCATGCAAAATGGGTGATTTTTAGCAAAGTTATGATTTTTTGTTTTTTTCAAAATTGCAAAACCATAGGGGGGACCCTATTGTTTTGGTGAAATCCATTTTTGAATCGACTCTAACTCGCTTGGACCAAATTGTATAGCAATGGTTTTGGCATAAAAATTGAAGAGCTCATCGAGATCTATCGAAATGGATAGATAAATTAATTAAAACATGCAATTTATGAATTTTTATGTTTCTGGCCAAAATTTGGTCATGTGCAATTTAGTGGTAAATGAAAAAATTAATATCTCCATTCATTATTGTCCAATTCACTTGAAACAAAGTGTACAAAATGTAGAAAAATTGAGAGAATTTTATGATAATTATTCAGTTTGTAAATTCGCAAAAGTAAAAAAGTTGATGCCCAAAAAGTGAGAAATTTTTGTATTATTACAAATAAATTCATATCTTTTTTTCAAAATGAGTATTTTATAAATCTTATATTATTGAAAAATAGCTAATTTTTTTCTTCATTTATTAGCCTTTGGGAAGAAAATTCTAGCCCTGCCCTGTAAAATGTTATTTTGCCAAAAGTGGGGGTTGGTTCACAATCAATAGGGGGTACCCTATGGAAAATTACAACATGAATTTTTAAATCCAATTCAGTTAATTCAATTTTTAAAAAATTCTAATAATGGTTTTAAGCGTAACAAAAAGAATTCATGGGATTTGGACCAGTTTGAACAAAGTTATGATTTTTTCTTTATTGCAAAATTGCAAAACAATAGGGGGGACCCTATTGTTTTGGTGAAATCCATTTTCGAATAAACCATAACATGCTGGGATCAAATTATACAGAAATGGTTTAGGGATGAAAATTGAAGAGCTCATCGAGATCTATCGAAATGGATAGATAAATTAATTAAAACATGCAATTTATGAATTTTTATGTTTCTGGCCAAAATTTGGTCATGGGCAATTTAGTGGTAAATGAAAAAATTAATATCTCCATTCATTATTGTCCAATTCACTTGATATAAAGTGTACAAAATGTAGAAAAATTGAGAGAATTATATGATAATTATTCAGTTTGTAAATTCGCAAAAGTAAAAAAGTTGATGCCCAAAAAGTGAGTCGGTTTTGCATTTTTACAAATAAATTCATATCTTTTTTCAAAAGGAGTATTTTCTCAAAACCTTATCATTAAAAAATAGCTGATTTTTTTCTCTACTTATTAGCCTTTGTGAAGAAAATTCTAGCCCTGCCCTGAAAAAAGTTATTTTGCCAAAAGTGGGGGTTGGTTCACAATCAATAGGGGTACCTTATGAAAAAAATAAATATAAAATTTTAGATCCAATTCAGTTGATATAATTTTTAAAAATTTGTATAATCATTTTAAACATAATAAAAAAAAAATCATGCAAAATGGGTCATTTTTAGCAAAGTTATGATTTTTTCTTTATTGCAAAATTGCAAAACAATAGGGGGGACCCTTTTGTTTTGGTGAAATTCATTTTTGAATCGACCACTACTCGCTGGGATGAAAATATATAACAAAATTATAGGCATGATAAATGAAGAGCTCATCGAGATCTATCGTTTTAGATAGAATATTTGTTCTATTCTGATGCTATCTCGCTGAATGGCATGTGTGTTTATGACACATGGTCATTTTTTTGGAAGAATAACCCCGAATTCCCGTACTGGCACTTATACCACTCAGCGAGTTGGCATCAAAACAGTATTTACAGGAGCTATTTTTATAGAAAAGTAGCTAATTTTTTTCTCGGTCGCACCTACCATAGTGTTGCATCTATTATGGTGTGAACCTAACATAGTAAAACATATATTATGGTGTCACAACTATCATGGTGTCGCATTTACCATGGCACCGCACCTATCATAGTTTAGCATCTATTATGGTGTCGCACATCTACCGTGGTGTCGCACCTACCTTAGTGTTGCATCTATTATGGTGTCGCACCTACTATAGTTTACATCTATTATGGTGTTACATCTATCATAGTGACGAACCTACTATGCTCGCACCTACCATAGTGTTGCATCTATTATGGTGTCGCACCTAACATAGTAAAGCATCTATTATGGTGTCACAACTATCATGGTGTCGCATTTACCATGGCGCCGCACCTATCATAGTTTAGCATCTATTATGGTGTCGCACATCTACCATGGTGTTGCACCTACCTTAGTGTTGCATCTATTATGGTGTCGCACCTACCATAGTGTTGCATCTATTTTGGTCGCACCTACCACTCTCGCCCCTGCTATAGTAAAGCATCTTTATGGTGTCACAACTATTATTCTGTCGCATTTACCATGGCGCCGCACCTATCATGGTTTAGCATCTATTATGGTGTCGCACATCTACCATGGTGTCGCACCTACCTTAGTGTTGCATCTATTATGGTGTCGCACCTACCATAGTGTTGCATCTATTTTGGTCGCACCTACCACTCGCCCCTGCTATAGTAAAGCATCTTTATGGTGTCACAACTATTATTCTGTCGCATTTACCATGGCACCGCACCTACCATAGTGTTGCATTATTATGGTGTTGCACATCTACCGTGGTGTCGCACCTACCTTAGTGTTCCATCTATTGTGGTGTCGCACCTTCCATAGTGTTACATCTATTATGGTGTTACATCTATCATAGTGACGCACCTACTATGCTCGCACCTACCATAGTGTTGCATCTATTATGGTGTCGCACCTAACATAGTAAAGCATCTATTATGGTGTCACAACTATCATGGTGTCCCATTTACTATGTCACCTCACCTATCATAGTTTAGCATTTATTATGGTGTCGCACATCTACCATGGTGTCGCACCTACCTTAGTGTTGCATCTATTATGGTGTCGCACCTACCATAGTGTTGCATCTATTTTGGTCGCACCTACCACTCGCCCCTGCTATCGTAAAGCATCTTTATGGTGTCACAACTATTATTCTGTCGCATATACCATGGCGCCGCATGGAAATTGGCCCATTTTAAGATAAGTTATGCTTTTTCTTTTTGTCAAATTGAAAAACCATAGGGGGGCCATATTGTTTTGAGGTAAGCGTACCCTCTAGCAACGAAGTCCTTTGCGCGAAGCGCTCAGGTAATACACAGACAACTTCATATTTGTCAATATGGCACCTGGGCATTTTTTTTTGGAAGAATAACACCGAATTCCCGTATTGGCACTCATGCCACTCAGCGAGTTGGCATCAGAACTGAACGTATTCGATATATTTAGATTCGTTATAGAATTTGGGTTCTAATGAAACCGAATTTGTTCTGTTCTGATGCAATCTCGCTGAATGGCATCTGTGTTGATGACACATGGTCATTTTTTTTGGAAGAATAACACCGAATTCCCGTATTGACACTCATGCCACTCAGCAAGTTGGCATCAGACTGAACGTATTTGGTATATTTAGATTCGTTAGGGAATTTGGGTTCTAATGAAACCGAATTTGTTTTGTTCCGATGCCATCTCGCTGAATGGCGTATGTCAATATGGACCTGGTCATTTTTTGGAAGAATAACACCGAATTCCCGTATTGGCACTCATGCCACTCAGCGAGTTGGCATCAGAACTGAACGTATTCGATATATTTAGATTCGTTATAGAATTTGGGTTCTAATGAAACCGAATTTGTTCTGTTCTGATGCAATCTCGCTGAATGGCATCTGTGTTGATGACACATGGTCATTTTTTTTGGAAGAATAACACCGAATTCCCGTATTGACACTCATGCCACTCAGCAAGTTGGCATCAGACTGAACGTATTTGGTATATTTAGATTCGTTAGGGAATTTGGGTTCTAATGAAACCGAATTTGTTTTGTTCCGATGCCATCTCGCTGAATGGCGTATGTCAATATGGACCTGGTCATTTTTTTTGGAAGAATAACACCGAATTCCCGTATGGCACTAATGCCACTCAGCGAGTTAGCATCAGAACTGAACGTGTTCGGTAGATTTCTATTTGGAATTAAATTTGGTATTTAAGATATCAAATTTATCAGTTCCGATACCAATTCGCTGAATGGCACAGTGTTTATGGCAAATGGTTATTTTTTTGGTCAGTGGGTTAGGAACGCGCTACATGAAGAGAAGCAAGACAAAGTGGATAATAGCGTGTAAGTGTGTTATGATTCCTCTTTTCATTTACACCCCATCAAAAAAATCCAATTGTAAAATTAATAAACACAACAATTGCAAAGCGTTTGCAACACAGCGGCTTAAGGTAAGACATTACTTTGGGTTGCCGTAGCGTTATACAAATTTTTGGAGCGGGGTCATGCGTACGCGCAGGCCCTAAAAATTATTTAATGGTCATTGTTTGGCGAAGAATTTCCGAAATTCAAACATTCGCACTCATGTTATTTAGCGAGTTGGCATCAGAATTGAACGGTTTAGGCATATTTTGATTCAGTGAAAAATAGCTAATTTTTTTCTCTATTTATTAGCCTTTAAATTTTTGTAGCAAAGTCAAGCGTACACGCAGGCCTTAAAATTTCTAGCAACGCGGCGGAGCCGCGTCCCTGAGCGCGCAAGCGCTTTCTTCCCTCCCTTGAAACCAGCTTCTTACATGCACGGCGGTGCACCCTAGTTTATATATATATATAGAAAAATGTTGGCTTTCGTTTGCATTTATGCCTGAAAATGCATTCAAAAAACAAAATCTCTCTTCAAAGACATCGTGGGGGTCTGAAAGTTGTACATAGCTTATACAACTTTTTGAGGCGCATCTGGGAAAACTATAGATTTTAGGCCTAGGCGGCCAACTGAGTCCCAGGGACTGAGTTGTCTTTTTGGCATGCACTTTTTTGCAGTAGTCTGCTGGGAAAGTTTTTCTTTTCACCCGTAGGGCTTAGCATTTAGGGGGAGGATTTTAAGTTGGGCAGTTTCGGACAAGTAAGCAGAACATACCTAAGGTGTCCGGGTTAAACCCTGGTCTGCAGCTTTGCGCAAAAATGGTAGGGTCGACTTTTTGAAAAACCTTCTTTAGGCTCTAACTTGCTGGGTGTTGTAAACATTGGAATGGTGTTAATAGATAAAAGATAGAGCTTTTGATTCTCTATCGAATGATATAAAAAAATTTGGGGGTAAGCGCTCAAAATTTTGAGTTAGAATTTTTTGAAAATTTCTCTCTTCTTGCAAAACTCTCGTCACTCTGCTTCTCTGTCCTACGACGTTCGCACGCTCTCTCACCTTCTCTCTCACTTGTCTAACAGGGAGGGTTTTTTAAAAATGGCCTTCAAAATGGTGATAAAATTCTGAAAAAATTCACACAGGGGTAGAAAAATATGCTGATTCAAATGGTATAAAAATAATTTTAAAAAACGAAAATTTTTAAAAAAATTCGAGCTAGGCCCCCTGCAAAATTGCAAAACCATAGGGGGGACCCTATTGGTTTGTCAAATTTCATTTTTGAATCGACTATAACTTGCTGTGATTAAAATATAGAACAATGGCTTAGACATGAAAAATGAAGAGCACATCGAGATCTATCCATATAGGTGGATAAATTTATTAAAAAAACATTTTACAAAAAATTAATTTTCTGCCCAAAATTTGGTCAAGGGAAATTTAGTGGTAAATTAGAAAATTCATATCTTTCTTCATTATTGATCAATTCATTTCAAATAAAGCATATAAAATGCAGAAAAATTGGGAGAATTTTATAAAATTTGGTAGTCTCTTTAAAATTAAAAAGGCAAAAAGTTAGTGACCAAAAAGATGTGCGAATTTGATTTTAAGAAAAAAATTAATATCTTTTTACCCAACAAGTATTTTTAGTAGCTATTATTATAGAAAAATAGCTAATTTTTTTCTCTATTTATTAGTCCTTTACAACTTATTTATATCACTAATGTAAAAAAAGTTATTCACCGAAATATAGTTTTTGGCTCACAATCAATAGGGGGTACCCTATGGAAAATTTTTTCATAATTTTTTCAACCCAAATCAGGTAAACATATTTAATGAAAAATTTGTATAATCATTTTAAGCATAATAAAGAAAATTTCATGGAAATTGGACCAGTTTGAGATAAGTTATGATTTTTTATTTATTGCAAAATTGCAAACCCATAGGGGGGACCCTATTGTTTCGCCAACTGACCCTAGCAACGAAGTCCTTTGCGCGAAGCGCTCAGTTAATACAAAAACGACCCCTAATACAAGCCATCTCACCTACAGCGGCCCCCTCTATCACAGACGCTAGTTATATACCCTAAAATAAAATCGAGTTTCGTTTCCAAAAACAAAATCTCCCGGCCGAAGGCCGGGAGGGGTCCGGGAATTGCACATCCCCACTACAACTTTTTGAGGCGCATCTGGGAAAAATACGGAAATTTTGCTTGAGCGGACAACTGAGTCCCGGCAAATGATTTGCAGGTCCGAGCTGCAGTCCCAGTGTTACGAAATTTTTTTTGGGAGCCAGGATAGAAAAACACTTGCTGGTAGGATTTTAAGTAGGAATGTTTGGCACACCATTGCCAGCGAGTACTTGGCCCTACGGTGAAAATGCAGGTCTGCAGCTTTGGCTAAAAATTGCCAATTTATTCGGCCCGTTTGAGTGTACGGACTATAACTCGATGGGGGTTGCTCTGATGGGGGTGCCGTAATGGGATAAATTATAGTGTTTTTGAAGCTCTATCTTATGGGGGGAAAAAATTTAAAAAAATTTAAATAATTTTCGAGCTAGGCCTCGGCATAGCTTTTTCACTTTTTGGGCTCTAACTTTATGAATTTTGTTGCTACAACAAAACCAAGTCCAGTTTTGTTCTGCGGTTTTTAAAGACCTTTCGAATGGTATAAGATACGTTTTTCTGGCACCAAAAATAAATTTCCGCTAACGGACCCCTAGCCGGCTGGGTGGAGTCGTTGGTTGTGCGATAGGGTGTGGGGGAAGGGTGGGATAGTTCAAATCCGCATGAATACGAATCCTTTTTTAATTGCTTGCAATCAAGTGGCTGGGGTGGGGAGATATTTTTAAAAATTCTAATAATGTTTCTAAGCATAACAAAAAAAAGTTCATGCAAAATGGGTGATTTTTAGCAAAGTTATGATTTTTTGTTTTTTTCAAAATTGCAAAACCATAGGGGGGACCCTATTGTTTTGGTGAAATCCATTTTTGAATCGACTCTAACTCGCTTGGACCAAATTGTATAGCAATGGTTTTGGCATAAAAATTGAAGAGCTCATCGAGATCTATCGAAATGGATAGATAAATTAATTAAAACATGCAATTTATGAATTTTTATGTTTCTGGCCAAAATTTGGTCATGTGCAATTTAGTGGTAAATGAAAAAATTAATATCTCCATTCATTATTGTCCAATTCACTTGAAACAAAGTGTACAAAATGTAGAAAAATTGAGAGAATTTTATGATAATTATTCAGTTTGTAAATTCGCAAAAGTAAAAAAGTTGATGCCCAAAAAGTGAGAAATTTTTGTATTATTACAAATAAATTCATATCTTTTTTTCAAAATGAGTATTTTATAAATCTTATATTATTGAAAAATAGCTAATTTTTTTCTTCATTTATTAGCCTTTGGGAAGAAAATTCTAGCCCTGCCCTGTAAAATGTTATTTTGCCAAAAGTGGGGGTTGGTTCACAATCAATAGGGGGTACCCTATGGAAAATTACAACATGAATTTTTAAATCCAATTCAGTTAATTCAATTTTTAAAAAATTCTAATAATGGTTTTAAGCGTAACAAAAAGAATTCATGGGATTTGGACCAGTTTGAACAAAGTTATGATTTTTTCTTTATTGCAAAATTGCAAAACAATAGGGGGGACCCTATTGTTTTGGTGAAATCCATTTTCGAATAAACCATAACATGCTGGGATCAAATTATACAGAAATGGTTTAGGGATGAAAATTGAAGAGCTCATCGAGATCTATCGAAATGGATAGATAAATTAATTAAAACATGCAATTTATGAATTTTTATGTTTCTGGCCAAAATTTGGTCATGGGCAATTTAGTGGTAAATGAAAAAATTAATATCTCCATTCATTATTGTCCAATTCACTTGATATAAAGTGTACAAAATGTAGAAAAATTGAGAGAATTATATGATAATTATTCAGTTTGTAAATTCGCAAAAGTAAAAAAGTTGATGCCCAAAAAGTGAGTCGGTTTTGCATTTTTACAAATAAATTCATATCTTTTTTCAAAAGGAGTATTTTCTCAAAACCTTATCATTAAAAAATAGCTGATTTTTTTCTCTACTTATTAGCCTTTGTGAAGAAAATTCTAGCCCTGCCCTGAAAAAAGTTATTTTGCCAAAAGTGGGGGTTGGTTCACAATCAATAGGGGTACCTTATGAAAAAAATAAATATAAAATTTTAGATCCAATTCAGTTGATATAATTTTTAAAAATTTGTATAATCATTTTAAACATAATAAAAAAAAAATCATGCAAAATGGGTCATTTTTAGCAAAGTTATGATTTTTTCTTTATTGCAAATTGCAAAACAATAGGGGGGACCCTTTTGTTTTGGTGAAATTCATTTTTGAATCGACCACTACTCGCTGGGATGAAAATATATAACAAAATTATAGGCATGATAAATGAAGAGCTCATCGAGATCTATCGTTTTAGATAGAATATTTGTTCTATTCTGATGCTATCTCGCTGAATGGCATGTGTGTTTATGACACATGGTCATTTTTTTGGAAGAATAACCCCGAATTCCCGTACTGGCACTTATACCACTCAGCGAGTTGGCATCAAAACAGTATTTACAGGAGCTATTTTTATAGAAAAGTAGCTAATTTTTTTCTCGGTCGCACCTACCATAGTGTTGCATCTATTATGGTGTGAACCTAACATAGTAAAACATATATTATGGTGTCACAACTATCATGGTGTCGCATTTACCATGGCACCGCACCTATCATAGTTTAGCATCTATTATGGTGTCGCACATCTACCATGGTGTCGCACCTACCTTAGTGTTGCATCTATTATGGTGTCGCACCTACCATAGTGTTGCATCTATTTTGGTCGCACCTACCACTCGCCCTTGCTATCGTAAAGCATCTTTATGGTGTCACAACTATTATTCTGTCGCATTTACAATGGTACCGCATGGAAATTGGCCCATTTTAAGATAAGTTATGCTTTTTTCTTTTTGTCAAAATGAAAAACCATAGGGGGGCCATATAAATTTGGTATTTAAGATATCAAATTTGTCAGTTCCGATACCAATTCGCTGAATGGCACAGTGTTTATGGCAAAATGGTTATTTTTTTGGTCAGTGGGTTAGGAACGCGCTACATGAAGAGAAGCAAGACAAAGTGGATAATAGCGTGTAAGTGTGTTATGATTCCTCTTTTCATTTACACCCCATCAAAAAAATCCAATTGTAAAATTAATAAACACAACAATTGCAAAGCGTTTGCAACACAGCGGCTTAAGGTAAGACATTAGTTTGGTTTGCCGTAGAGTTATACAAATTTTTGGAGCGGCGTCATGCGTACGCGCAGGCCCTAAAAATTATTTAATGGTCATTGTTTGGCGAAGAATTTCCGAAATTCAAACATTCGCACACATGTTATTTAGCGAGTTGGCATCAGAATTGAACGGTTTAGGCATATTTTGATTCAGTGAAAAATAGCTAATTTTTCTCTATTTATTAGCCTTTAAATTTTTGTAGCAAAGTCAAGCGTACACGCAGGCCTTAAAATTTCTAGCAACGCGGCGGAGCCGCGTCCCTGAGCGCGTCAGCGCTTTCTTCCCTCCTTTGAAACCAGCTTCTTACATGCACGGCGGTGCACCCTAGTTCTATATACGTTATATAGGTTTCGGGTTTCGTTTCAAAAAAGGAAATCTCCCGGCCGAAGGCCGGGAGCGGTCTGAAAGTTGTGCATTGGTCTTACAACTTTTTGAGGTGCATCCGGGAAAACTATAGAAAAAAAATCTAGGGCGCCACATGAGCGCCAGGAACCGAGTTGCGGGTCATTCGCGCACTCTCAGTTCTACGAAAATTTTTCTTTGGATCGGGATCAAAAAATTTCCGCCGTGAGGGCCCTAAGTTGGAATGTCCCCGAAAACTTTTCCAGCGGACCCTAAGCGAAATTTTCAAAACCTAGGCCTGCCTGCTTCGACAATTTTTCAGCACCAGAATGGTGGTTTTCAGCCCCAGCTGAATGCCGGGCTGGGGATTGAGCTGATCAGAATAGTGATCAGAGGCGCAATGTAGCGATTTTGGAGCCCGATTTTTTCAGAAAAAAAATTTTTGAAAATTTTGAAAAATTCCCGAGCTAGGGGGGGTTGCAGGTTTTGCACATTTTGGCTTATATGAATTTTTAACGATTTTTTAAAAATAAACGGAGACCACTTTCAAGCAGCTATTTTTGATGGGCTATCGTTTAAAAATAATTTTGGAAAAATTTTTATTTTTTCAAAAAATTTTAAGGTAGGCGGGACAGTTCAGTCCCGGGGCTGTTGCTCGCCAGGGGGTGCCTGGAGTGGAAAGTTTTTTTGCCCATATTTGTAGTGAATTAAATGGGCTATCGAACGGTGTTACATATGTTGAAAAATTTTCAGAAATTTTCGATCTAGGCCCCCTCGAAAATTTTCACCTACCTTCAAAGAGGTCAAAAAAATTTCAAAAAATATTTTTCTGGGCCTATTTTAGGCGCTAATCACGAATATCATATTAGTTTTGTGCTAAAAAATTTTTGGGGTTGCTTAAAAAATTTTGAAAAATCGACCATTTTTTGGTCTCCAAAATTTGGTGAAATATTTAAAAAATCATAACTAAATTGGTTATGGACCAATTTTTTTTAAATAAAGTGCTTAAAATACATAAAAATATGGGGGATTTTATGCAATTTATTTGGGATTTCAATTATGAGTATAAAAAAAGTTAGGTCCGAATTTCTGGAAATTTTTGAATTTTCACAAAAAAAATCATACCTTTTTTCAGAATTGAAATTTCCAAATTTTCTTTCCATCAAAAAGTAGCTAATTTTTAGCTCTATTTTATATAGTTGAGAATTTTTTAATAGCTCTATTCAAAAAAAAGTTAGGGCCCAAAAACTGCTTTTGGAAATACGGACCATAGGGGGTACCCTATTGAAATTTTTTTGAAAATTTTTTTTCTCTATAATTTATGTAAAAAACACTTTTCTAAGCCTATTTTCGACGCTGATCACGAATCTGCAATCAGATTTTAGTTTTGAGACCGTTAAGGTCTCTGAATCCATGCGTAAATGCGGATTCTGGGCAGGGGGAGGGGGTGCGTGGGGGGCGGGAGGGGGCGAGGTTCGGATCACCACACTCAAAAGGGTTTTTAGTCTTTTATTCCTTTTTCTTTTAATATATCTATTAAAATAAATTTTATTTAATAAAACACCAAATTTATTTATTTATTTACGCAAATTAAAACACTAATTAAAAAAAAAAATAAATTCCTTTAGTTAATTTTAGTGTTTGCAAATTATATACTTATTTTTTTAGATAATTTAAATAAATAAAAAGCGAATTTTTAAATCAAAATGATTTAATTTACTTTTAAATATAAAAAAGATCATATTTTTATTATTTCTCTTTTTTAAATATATTTTTTTAAACTTAAAATCAAAATTAAATTCTGCCAATTTTTAATATACAATTTTAATTAAAAAATCGTTATTATTTTAATGTAACTTAAATGTGCATTTTTTTTTCTACCCAACAATACAAATAAATTTTATTATTTTCATTTGTTTTATTTTTTTAATATAATTTTTATTAAACACTCTCATAATCATTGGAACCCTCTCAGTCGCTGATCATTGGACACTCTCAGCCCTTAAACATTGGAACACTCTCAGTCCCTAATCATTGGAACACTCTCAGTCCCCTCTAATCATTGGAACACTCTCAGCCCCTAATCATTCAAACACTTTCAGTCCCTAATCATTCAAACACTTTCAGTCCCTAATCATTGGAACACTCTCAGTCCCTAATCATTGGAACCCTCTCAGTCGCTGATCATTGGACACTCTCAGCCCTTAAACATTGGAACACTCTCAGTCCCTAATCATTCGAACACTTTCATTCCCTAATCATTGGAACACTCAGTCCCTAATCATTGGAACACTCTCATTTCAGTCCCTACCCGTTGGTCCGAACCTTGGAACACTTTCGGCCCTATTGATCGGACCTAGGTAGCGAAGCTCGATAAGCGCGAAGCGCTTTGAATACAGTAACACGCATGTACGCACCCGCTAGTTTTTACCATTATATGAATTTCTTTATTTGTAATTTTTATCATTATATAAATTTCTAACCCTTTAATTTATTTTTCTTCTTATATATATTTTAAACAGTTTCTATATGCATCGGGTCCATGTTACTTTGGCATAGCCAGTGGCGGCGCACTTTATACAAAATATGTCAAAATTTAGGAAAATGTAACAACGAATTAAAAAAGCTGCATTTTAAGGTTATTATTAATAGGAATGGGCCGGGCCGCCCATTGGCAATTAGATATTTGGGGACATAACAAACTGATGAAAAAAATGGGATAGGTAGGTGATTACGGGTTAAGGGTTTTAATTGGAAAAAAAAATTTTCGTACGTCATCCCCTACCTTCGGTATGTTCATCCTTGAACATGAACATTCTTAGTTAACGCGGCTTATATGAGCACAATTTTTTTCTGAGTGTTGTTCGTCCGTCACGCAACCAAAATGGACATTCTTGGTATTGTCCGATAGCTATTGGTTAGATCTATTCCGAAAAATTTGACAAAGTTTGAGAAAAATATGAAAAAAAAAATTGAAAGAAACCCCAATTTTAACAATATAATTTTTGAATTTCCTTGTGAATCAAATCACACAATTTTGGTATCATTCCAAAGCTCGTCTGCCATTTTCTACAGGTTTTCTGAACATAATTTGTCATAACTTTGGTCCAAGCAACCAAACTTGATTCGTTTGGAATGTAGCCTAAAAATTTGCCTTTTTTGTAGTTTTTTTTGTTGCAAATTCCGAAATCATTAAATCACCACCAAGACTAAAAACCGGTTTCGAATAGAGAACAGACCAGTGATGGTGCCTTTCTCGGTTTTCAAAATTTTAGAATGCTACACATCTGAATCCAGATTCATAAAAAGGTTTTTTTGGTTTCGGATTACCTTTTTCTAAAATTCTCTTGGCCGGACTTTTTTTTCCAATTGATTTGCATTTATTCAAAAAATTTGACATAACATGCCAACATATATATAGGAGCTATAAATTAGAAAGTTCAATCCGAATTTTATTCCCAATGATTTGAAAAGACCAATCAGTCGCTTCCTTCTCCCATTTGGACCATTTCTGTTCATCACGTGCAATTGGACAACGGACCAGCAAAGATTGGTTGTCACAATGCTTGGTCAGTGTCAACCGTTCCCCGGTTGAAGAGTTGAACAATTCAAATGGCATAACCAAGCCACCATCAATGTTCAATGGCCACCAATGGTGAATGATGAAATTGGCACCGGAAGAAGCATTGGCAAATGCCTGAAAAAAGCGCAACGACAAAAACTCAAAACAACAACCTTTAGTTTTTTTTTGAAAACCTAATCACCTAGTTTTTGAATAATGAAACAGAAAATTCTTGGTAATGCTGAAGTTTATCCTCCCCATTTTTCGAAAATTTTTTTCAAGTTTTGTAAGTTATAAAAACATGTCTTAAGGGGGTTTCGAGGTTGCTGATCACGAATACGACATCCATTTCTACCAATTCCGAATCCCGGGCCCGAATTCGAACAAAAAGTGAAAAAAATTATAAGTTTTTTCGAGTCCGGGGGTCGGAATTGGTAGAAATGGATGTCGTATTCGTGATCAGCAACCCCGAAACCCCCTTAAGCCATGTTTTTATAACTTACAAAACTTAAAAAAAAAAATTTCGAAAAATGGGGGGAGAAGCTTCAAAAAGTAGGAGTTAGTTTTTCAGAAAAACTAGAGGCTAGTTAGGATTTTTTAAAAACTGGCAGAAATGCGCAAGGGGAAAATTTCAAAAATTTTGGAGTTTTTTGTAAATTCCTATAAAATATTTGGATTTTTTTGAAAATTCCTTAAATTTATTGCAATTAAAAAAACAAAACTACAAATGGATTTTATTTGTTGATAATTTTTTCTGAAATCTTTTGCAGCGTGATTTTGGGGTGCACCCGGGGAGAAGAGAGGTGCTCACAACAACAACAACAACAAGCTGTTCAAGCAATGTTTTTTACCACTTTCAAGGCATCAATTTGTGTCGACCATTGAACCGATGAGTTTATTTCGCATCGGAACACCTTCGGAAGACCGTCTGGACGAGGCGTAACCAACCATTTGGCCAACACTTGGCCATCTGTCGCGGTAGCACTGTCGTCGGTGAGCGAAAATGCAGGGAAAATGGTAAAGCCAACAGTGTAAAGTGATTGAAACAATGGGCATTTGTCATTGAGAAGAAGGGCAATGGCAAAATGCAGATCACCCATTCTGTTGCTGTTGGCGTATTTCCAACCACAAATGTTTCGGCTGAAAAATATTTTTAAAAGAAATTACGAAAAAAATAATTTGAAATGAAAAAATTTGTGAAAATTTGAAGTTTTTCTTCAAATTCCTGCTTAAAAAACCCAAGAAATTTTTTATTGAAAAATATCATAAAATTTTATTGTTATTTTTCGTATTCAAAAATGCTTTTTTAAAAGTAGCACCCAAAATGGTGTGCGCAACAAACCCTGATTCATTTTTAGAAATGAACATATTTATGGCACAAGAAGAGAGATGACGAAAATGTTGAAAAAAATTGACGACATTTTGATCCGGTGCCCAGACATTTGCGGTCCGACATTTGCGGCCCCGACATTTGCGGCTCGACATTTGCGGCCCCAGCCAAAAACGACATTTGCGGCCCGACATTTGCGGCCCGACATTTGCGCCTCCGACTTTTGCGGCCCATTTCTTAAGGGCCATTTTCCGACATTTGCGGCCCGACATTTGCGGCCCCAACCAAAATTTGACTTATTTTAACACAAATTTTAGCAATTTTTATCAAAAAATTTATAAATGGCGGTCTATCAATATCTATGTTTAATTTCATATGTAAATCATTTTTTGATCAACATAAAAACAATTCCAGACGCTTCTCGTTGGTTAGAGCATACATTAACAGGATCGGCATCGATTTCTTGGATCTGTCGATTTTTTGTCCTCACCGTCTTTCACTATTTAAATTTTATATAAAATCAGATTGAATTAAATAGCACCCTTACTATAAAAGCAAAGTTGATGCAAATATTTCCGATCACTCAATTTTTGTACTGTTGTAAATAAATACTCCGAATTAAAGTTTGCAGCTTCGACCAAAAATTCGTTCTTGTCAATTTGAAAAAGAATCGGGAAAAGCGGGTCAATTAATTCGGTCATATCTTAAAACCAATAAGCTAAACTATACTGTAGAAAGAACCGTGTCTACCATCATCATCAAATGCATCGATTAGCATTGCTATCAGATCCTCAACAATTTTGGCTGTCGCTACTCCTCCTAATGCTCCAATCGTCGCGCTCGTGATGGTGTGTGCGTTTTTCAGGCTTTTCAATGAATGGATCAGGCGGTACAAGCCTCCAGCTACCACAACAGGGTGGCAGGTGGAAGTTGCGGAGAAAATAATTAAAAAAAAAATTGGAAAAGGAGACATTTTTGTTATTCGCTAAGTTTCTCCCCACATATTTATATAGTTTTGAACACCGAAGCAGGAGCTCATCTATTGTTTTTGTTATTTTAAACACCTCAAAACATCGCCTAAGGGAATTAAAGTTTTTGACCGGGGGGGGGGATAGGCAGCCGTACACCGTCAAGCAAACAAAGTGATCATAAAAACAACATTTGGCCGGGGGGAGGCAGCCGTACACCGTCAAGCAAACAAAACATTTTTGATCATTTTTACTATTCTTCATAAATATCATTTTCTCATTTTCATAACTCTTTCCTAGACCGTTAAAATGCTTATATTAAAAGTATTTTTTTGGTGCTTTGTTTTCATAGTCAAATTGGAAAATGGTGATCAAGCCGATCGTACGACGAAAGGAGTAGACTTGATTTTCCAAAATGGATTCGAATGGCGGAGAAAAAACCTGATAGCGGCCGGGCAAATCCAAGTTTGGGTTTGCCCGCTTAAAACGTGTATGGGCAGGGCACATTCACCCGTTGGGTCAATAGAATTAAGAGTGATTACACAGCACAATCATCTTCCTAGTTCTGCAAAGCATACTGTAAGCTAAATTCTAATTTAAAATAATTAAAAATAGTGTAATGGCAAAAGCATAGGTTCGAGGAAGAAAAGAAAATGTAAAACAACAAGCAAGGGAAAATCCTGATCAAATGCCACGCAATATTATTGGGGAATCACGTGCTGACCTTGATGATGAAGCATTGATGCAAATGCCATCGTCATCATCATCATTACGCGCAATTGAGCGACAAAGAGAAATTCAGGGCAGAGAAAATGTCGACCGAGAGGCTTTGAATCAGATCGTTTTAGATGTATATTTGCCTAAGGCTTGACTATTAAATGTGATTTGATTAAGGGAGAGTTTATTGTCGACAAAGGTGGTTTGCGTTTTCTTCTCCATGACTCCAGGCAAATGGAACCGGAGCTTCCTGTCTTTTTTATTTTCGCAACAGATCATAGTCTCCAACGATTAAGAAGACACAGACATTGGGGCGCAGATGGAACTTTCAAGGAATTTTTGAACCGATGAGTAAAAAAAATTATGTTATTTTGGCAGTTAAGGTGGTACCAACAAATTTGCTACAGCTTTACAGCGTGAATGTTTTAATTGATCAGTCTTCCGTTCCGAGCGCATTTGTTCTTATGGAGAATCGTCAGCAGGAAACCTATAGGAGAGTTTTTACAGTGTTGCATGGTAATTTGGAAGGAGCTGCTCCTTTTTCAATTATGACTGATTTCGAAATTGGTCAGTTTACGAGAGTTAAATTGGGTCAATGGCAACTCGTACAAAGACAACTCGTACAATTTCAGATGGATGTGGCCATAACTTTTTTTTAGTAGGCCAATTCCTTAAAACTTGGTATCATTCGAATGCTTTCTTGTTTAGAAGCGATTAGTAAGCAGAAGCTAAGCGACTAAGCATCTCACAAAAAAAGTTACATTTTCAACCATCTGAAATTGTACGAGTTGCCTTGACACCAGTTAAATTAAGTCTAAAATGTTTTACAGCGGCAATAAATGCATTCAAACAAGTCTTTGGTGCAGCCATACCGCTTAGACATTGCCTGTTCCATTTGGGACAATCTCTTAACAGGAGAATAATGAGCGATGGTTTTGCACAACTTTATGGCCAAAATGAAGAGTTCAAAAAGGCAGTTCGCTCTTTGGTTGCACTTTCCTTCCTCCAAATTGACGAAGTTTTGGATGCGTATGATACGCTTAGAGAAAATTCACCGCAAGAAGCATTCCCAATTTTTGACTATTTTCAAAAGTTAAGTTTATTTATCTTCGTCAAGTATAGGATTATTTAAGCACTTATCTTTACCGAATCGTCAATGGTGAAAGAGAACCACCACTGTTTTCTCACTACAATTGGAATATGCATGACGCCACAATTGAAAACCTTCATAGGACTAACAACGCCATGGAGGCAAAGCTGTTTATTAATAAATAGGGAAGGGATTTAAGTCTTAAAACAGTCAGAAACAACAAAAAACTAAAAAAAACATTAGCCATCAACGTTTTTTTTACATAGATAGTAGTGATTTTTATAAAGTACCATTTACATATAGGGTTGGCATTGCTCATTCGCAAAGAGATTTCGAGGCAAACACCCACCTCTTTCAAAGTGAACTAAATTACAGAACTCTGGATTTGGAAATTTAAGTTTAAAGATTCATCACTGGCATCAAAGACGAGGAGGAATATCAGCGGAACAGGATTCGGCCATTTGAATTGGACCCAACAAGGGGCTTAACTGAAACAAGAAAGAAAAAATATGTGGAAAATGACAGGGCGATCAAAGATCTGATTTTGCGTTACGACAATGATGAAAATAGGGATGATGAGACATTATTAGCACACCTCAGAGCTCTACAGTATCGATTAGCCAATACAGGAATTGAGGATTGGTAGAATGGCTAACAAACTTCAAGCTCTGCATTGGTCCTGGCAAGCTCAATTGTGAAATGAATTATATAGGTTGAATAAAGTGCAATGTAACTTTGGAAAGAAAATAATATTAAAATTGGCCAAATTTGTGTTAAAATAAGTCAAATTTTGGTTGGGGCCGCAAATGTCGGGCCGCAAATGTCGGAAAATGGCCCTTAAGAAATGGGCCGCAAAAGTCGGAGGCGCAAATGTCGGGCCGCAAATGTCGTTTTTGGCTGGGGCCGCAAATGTCGGGCCGCAAATGTCGGGGCCGCAAATGTCGGACCGCAAATGTCGGGACACGTTTGATCCAAGTAACTGAAAAATAAACTCTCAAATCCGGTAATACTAAAGTTTGTTGTCCACCCTCGCCCTCATTTAAAAAAAAAAAAAAAAAAATTTAAGTCGTCACGAATGGGAACAAGTCGGCAATTCGTTTTACCCAAAATTCTTGTGTATCGACCAAAATAGCCGGTTTCGAGTCCGGGCTCCGAAATTGACCGAAATCGAAGCCGGATTCGTGGTTGGCGACCCCGCAAACCCCCGGAAAAGTATTTACACGACTTAAAATTTAGAAATTTTGTTCCAAAAATTCATTTGGGAGTCCCCGTTGTTCAATTTTTACCTGACGAAGATGGTATCGAATGCGACAACATTGTTCGGCAACGGTTTGTGTGGAATTGGCAAGCATTTCATAAAACGATTGAAAATTTGCATTTGCTTTGCGCCATTCTTTCCCTCTGCAATCGATATAAGGTGATACTCCAGGAGTTTGTATCCACAGTTTTTGAAATTTTTTTTTTTTTGTTATCCTGGGGTTTTCTGGGTCGTTGATCACGAATCTGCCATCCATTTTGACCATTTCCGAACCCCAGACCCGAATTCGAACCAAAATTGTAGAATTCGTTTTTTGGACTTAAAATGAATTAAATACATGGAACTCAGACAAAAAGCATAATGACTATTCAATATTGCTGTTATAAATAATTTTTGGCCTAAAAAAGCAAATTTAATTTTTGGAATTTTCGACTTTTTGTTCGAATTAGGGTATGTGGTCCGGATTCAGTCGTAAATGAATATCATTTTCGTGACCATCAGCGACCCAGAAAACCCCAGGAAAGATGATTACAGGACTTTTTAAACCAAAAAAAAAAAACTGAAAAAAATTTAGCAAAAAATGTGGATACAAACTCCCGCCGGAGTACCTGATACAAATCATTTCCAATGTCCATTTTCGCGTTTTGAAATGTTCGTCGACGAAATAGTCAAAACGCTGGCTGAGCAGTGCAATTTCGAGTCCGTGTTGACGAGGCGTAATCAAATCGAACACCGCCAGCCAACCGTCGCCACAGATGGTACTAAAATGAAAAACGAATGTTGTAGAAATTTTAAATTTAAAAAAAATTACATTTCTTTCGGGTTACCCAACATTTTCTTGCTTGTTTGGTTGGCAAATTTGGTCGCTTTTTTGCAAATAAAATAATAAACAATGAAAAAAGGTCTGCTAGAAATGTGTAAAAGAAATATTCTGCCATCTCTAATGACAAATCGATATATTTGTGCAAGTTTCGGAAGAATAAATAAACAAGTGATTGAAGAGGCGATTAGTGATGATTTGGGCGCGGATTTATGTGCACAAAAAAAGAAGAAAAACTGGCGTCGGTTTCAAAAAAATCTAGGGGTTGGTTTTCAAAAAAACGAAACTGGCTCTCAATCGTCGGCACTCAATCGTGGGCACTCAATCATCGGCACTCAATCTCGGCACTCAACCGTGGGCACTCAATCGATCGTGTCCGATTTAATTATGTCTTAAATTTAATTTTTGAAAATTTTTTGAAAACCGCTCCCATCCGGGACTCCCGCAAAAAATTATCGGGATTTTTAGGGAGCGGGAAAATGGCGGGATTCCCGCTCCCGTAAAGGGTTGCTGAGCACGGGTAGGGTGTCATTTTGTGTGCTTTAAAAAGATCATTTTGTAGAAAACGACCATCAAAATAGGGCAGGCATTTATAAATAATTTTTTTTTGTTTGCCATGAAACACTTTTTTTCTCGACGCCCATTTTAGGTGTCTAATTAATTAAATAAATTAAAAAACTTAAATTTTTTTTGTTAATATTTTTCATAGCAAAATTAAGAATTTCGTTCTTTATTAACCCGTAAATTTTGTAAATTTCAGAATTTGTCCCGGTTCCGGTCATAGCATTTTTTTGGCCAAATCCTGAATTTTTTTTCAAAAATCCCTGTCTCTTCGTCACTAACATTTAAAACAAATTTCTTGCCCATTATTTACAACAAAAAAGTTTTCAAGAATACAACTCTCTTCTCTGTTTTTCTTTCTTTATTGACCAAATATGAAAAGAAAAACATTCGAAAAATTCTCGGAATGGGTTACCCACTCACTCAAATTCACCCATCACCCCCGCCCCCCCCTCCCAGTCATTAATTCGCCGATCAAATAAGGTATAACAATGGCCGACAAAATTGCTATACAAAAAATTATTGAACGACTGTCAGCAATTGAAAAGTCCATTAACAACAACAACAGCATCCCTCAACAACTCGCCGACCAACTTCAAGGCATTGTCGACCGCCTGGCATACATCGAACAGAAAATCGTCAACAAAAACGACGACAACGTCGACGCGGAGGCTAAAGAGAGAAAGCGCAGCCTCGTGCTGATTGGATTACCGGAATCCAATGCTGAGAAACCATCTCAGCGGGCCGAGGAAGACGCGTCAACGGTGGCGGACGTTTTGGACGCTTTGGAAGTTGAGGTTCGTCCTCAAATGGTCTACCGGATCGACCACTCAGTTCGGCGCGAAAGTTCGGCGCGAGCCAACTTTCGGACGCCATAACTTTTTTCTTTGTCAACCAAATCCTTTAAACTTAGTGTCATTCGAATGCTATTTGTGATCTCTATTAGCCCTCCAAAAATTGAAAAAAATTTACCCCCTTATAAAAAAGTTATGATTAAAAATTTACAAAAATTCCGACTTTTTCCGACTTTTTGTTGTTCTTAAAGTTGTAACTTTTTTAAGAGTTAGTCGATCGCTTAGAAATAGCTTATTCATACCTTCTAAACACTTAACGCTTTCGAACGCTACCGACTTTGTGAAATTTGGTTGACAAAGAAAAAAGTTATGGCGTCTGAAAGTTGGCTCGCGCCGAACTGAGCGCGCCGAACCGAGACCGACCCCTACCGGATGGGGAGGAAGGACGATGCCAAGAGAAAGGGGCCGAGATTGGTTAAAGTAGTGCTGCCGGCCAGCACATTTCAACGTTTCACGTTGATGCAGTGGGGGCGACGCCGGACGGAGCTGAAGAAGTTTGCGGGATGGGAGCGCCTGTTGGTCAGGCCATCGCTGACCAAAGAAGAACTGGCGGTGGAGCGAGAGAAGAGGAGAATGGAATATGAACAGCGAAAAGAAGGAGATAAAGTGACGACGCGGCGAGGCGCAAATGAAAAAAACTATTGAGGTCACTTCCTTTTTTAAATTTTTATTATTTTAATGCAAGGAGTTTAGTAAATAAGTTAGATGAATTAAGACTTTTACTCATAGAAAATCAATACAAAATTATAGCAGTTACCGAAACATGGTTGAACAGCAAAATAAGTAACCCACAAATTTTACAAGATTTACCTTTTTCTTTGATAAGATCTGACAGAACAAATAAAAAAGGAGGAGGGGTAGCATTTTTTGTTTCAAACATGTTACTCTTCGAAATAGTAAAAAATCCAAAACTCTGACATTCTTTGTATTGATATTTTTTCACCTTTTTCAGAATTGAAAATCCGTTTAATTTTGGTTTACAGACCTGTAACCAATGAAAAAATTGAGCATTTAGAACAGCTTTTAGAAACAATTTCAAATTTATCAGTTTCAACCGAAAATTGTATTGTTTTGGGTGACTTTAATTTTACAAATATTCACTGGGACAAAACAGGACCTTTGCCTTCCAAAATTTGTCGAACAGTTTCAACAAATTTTTCTTTAATTTTATCTTTTTTAATATCCTTCCAAAGCAATCGACGATAAACCATTGTTTTTTGAATGTGCATGGGTAATTTATTATAATTTTGTGCTATTAATGGAACATTTGTTGCAATTAAATATTGCAAAAAGACTACTAATTTATTATTCATACGATTAATATCTGTACAGTCTGAAAAAAAGGTCACCCAGTCAGTGTTAGAGAGAATGGCATTTATTTGCAAATAATTTGCTTTTTGAAAATTGAACCTCTTAATTAATACAATTGGATAAACGTTTAATTTTAAATTGAACTGGGTTGTATTATGGTCACTCATCCCAAATGGAGGACCAACCGAAATATCGCTTAAAAGTCGTCGGTTATTTGTTAGAATCAAGTCCAAAAAGTTATTTTCCCTTGTTGGTGTTTCAATCATTTGATGAAAAGCTAAGCCTTGGACGAAGGCAAGAAAATCTTTTTTTTTCCCCAAATTTACCTTAAAATTGCCCAAGATGTACTTTATTTTAATCAAAATCTGTTAAAAAATTACACGAAATTTAGAAAAAAATTTTCATTTAAATATTTTGCTGTCGAAATCAACCAATGTCGAGTTAGCAGCACCAAAGGCCCCCCCCCACCTAATTACTTGGTTAATAACTTAATAAGTTAAATGGATAAAGAAAAAAGTTTATTCATTGTTTATTCATTGCGCTTGCTCAAGGCGTAACGAGCTTATGTACATACGATAAAATAACAAATGCAGAAAAAATCTTTTTTTTTGTTAATGACGAAATTTTTTAAATAATTACATTTGAATTGGACTATTTTCTGTTCCTCCCCTCAGTCTTTTTGCTCCCAATAATGCCATGCCAAACCAAAAGACGCATCCAATCTGATCAGTAATAATTTGGTGATTAAATTAAACTCTCTAATCACATATAACACACCAATTCTTCATTCGTCCCACTGTATCTCATTTATGTCCACATTTCCCGAAATACCGTTCACTCTGCCCTTGTCTGTGTATTGCCACATTTTGGGTTTTTTGTTAGCCCATGGTTGCGGCTTTTTCGTACTCATTTGGCCCGAATAATAGGCAAACCAAAGGGGGTACTGCTCGAAGAAGTCGTTGTGTTCGTTGTCTACCAAAGTGTCCCAACCGTTCAAATTTGTGTAGATGTAAAGTTTTGCGGGCACCTTTTCTTTGAGTTGTTTGACCACATCAACTAATTTGTTGGTGAAATCGCTTTTGCCAGTTCCTTCGTTACTTCCTGAGAAATTTTATTAAAAAATAAAAAATTGTAAATTAACAAAAATAAATAAAATTAGTGCTTCAAATTTGGCAACTCTATTGTTCATCATCAGCGGATTAGAATCAATCCTGAGTAGTTTAGTTTATGTTCACCTTTTTCAACATCAACCACGATAAAATCTTTGTCAGCGTCAAAGCCGGCTTCGATGATTGTTTTAATGAAGTGATTCACTTGCGAGTCGGCACTTGCGCTCGTTGGCCCACCTCTGAAAATAAAAATAAGAATTTTATAAATTCCTTTGAATAAAAAAATATCAAATACCTAAAATAATGATAGGCTCCACGTGTTGAAATTCCGGCCTCTTTCATCTCTTTGAAATTTTTTTTGAATTGTTTGTCAGTAAAATGGTCTCCTTCGGTGGCCTTTGCAATCGCAATAAGCTTCTTGCTCTTGTCCCATTTGTCCGGGTTTTCTTCCACCACTTTTTTCCAATTGATTTTGCCTTGCCAATGCGAAATGTCGATGAATTTTGTATTGCATTTCTTCAAGAGCAGTGACAAATGGAAATTTTAATAAATTTTTATTTTATTTTTTATTTTTTGAATAATTTAAATTTATTTATAGCAATTTATTAGTGTAATTATTCTTTATTTTAGTCTAATATTTTTCATAATGTTTATTCAGTAAATACTTCTCGGAACTGCATGTCAATTAATAATCAAATAAATTTTGGCGTTCAATGATTAGAGTTGCCAAAAGGCATTGGTCCCCATCAGGGATGTCAAAAATTTCCGATTTCCGACGTTTTGGGGGTCGGAATTCCGATTTCCGAAATTTTTTGGAGCCTCGGAATTCCGATTTCCGAAATTTTTTGGAGCCTCGGAATTCCGATTTCCGAATTTTTTTGGAGCCTCGGAATTCCGATTTCCGAAATTTTTTGGAGCCTCGGAATTCCGATTTCCGAAATTTTTTTTGGGCGTCGTTTGACATCCCTGGTCTGCAGTGGGTCAGTCTGCTTAATGTTGGTTTTTATGCCATTGACCATCCTTTCCCAAATATGCACTGACCCATCTAAATTGGTCTGAGACCGTTTTGACCCAAACTTATTCCCAGTTTAAATGTATCATTTTATTTGTTAATGCTTTTCCTTTAATAAACTCCTCTCCTAAAACCGGGTCGTCCCTAGGTAAAAATTCGGGGACACAACAAAGCCAAAAAACGACAAAATACCCAGACAAAATGCCCAATGCTCAAAATGCCCGATAAGCTAAAAACAGACAAAATGCCCAATAAGTTACGACTGGAGGATCAGGAATGACATCATGGATAAAACATCATATGATTCCTGATACTTAAAACTCCTTTTGAAGCTTTAAATTTTAATTTAAAAAAATCTATTGGGCAATTTGACCTTTTTTGGCTTATTGGTCATTCTGTCGTTTTTTGGCTTATTGGGCATTTTGTCGTTTTTTGGCTTATTGGGCATTTTGACCGTTTTTGGCTTAGTGGCATTTGTCGTTTGGACATTTTGACGTGTTGCCCTTCCCAAAGACACAATGCTCAAACATAATCAAATAAGGTGACCTTTATTGCTTCAAAAGTTTAGCTCATTCTGCAATTTTTGCTGGGTCCGCGCCGCAAATGTCGGCCAATCGAAACATTTTTTTTCCTTTCACTGCCCAATGCCCGGGAGCGCTTTCCGTGACCTACCATTTCTGCTGGTGGCTGTGGTGCGCTGCTGTTGGAGTCCGTCGGCGGCGGCATCGATGACGAGGTGGTGCCAACATCGGTTTCCGGCTTAACCAATTGGTGGACCATATTAATTTTTCTTGGTACAAAAAGAGTGGGCTCATCAGCTCACCTCGACAGCTGGGGCTGATTGCAGCAAATTTGTAACTTCTGCCAAACATGGTGCAAACTGTGGATCCCAAGTTCCGAATTGCCTTAATCATATAGGGAAAATATAAATTGGTTTTTTGTTCTTTTTTGTTTGATGTCCAATAAAATGGATATAAAAATTGTTCTTTGATTTACGGAGCCGGATTTCATTTTGTCAAAAAAATTAAAATTCTTCTTTTGACTTTTTATGCCAGAGCTAAAAAAAATTACGGAAGAACAAAATGACCTGAAATTTTTGTTTGTTTTTTTTCTGACATTGGCTAAGCCTAAACCAAAACATTTTTTTTGACTGATTTCATCCTTTTGGTTCCAGCAAGGCTTTTGTTTAATACAAAAAAAAAAATTAATGCTGCCGATTTCTGACCGGAGCAGCTCGTTACCCCCCCCCCAATTTTTTTTCGAAAATATCCAAATTAAAGCAAAGAAAAACTCAAAATGAAATATTAGTTTTTTTTAAATTTTCGAAGAAAAAATTTCAAATTTTAAATTTTTTTATATTATACTGTTTTTTTAATTCAAGGGAGGGGGGGGGGGTGAAGCAATTAGTGCAGCCATATCCAAGTTCAAATATTAGAAGCCAAGAACCATTAAGAATCCTTCATTCACCTGTACAAGTGATTGAATTCCGAAGTGGTTGGATGATTCCACCTGTTGCATTCCTTTGTTTTCAACGGTATTACGAGGCTATTCATAAACAATTCGTGTAACATTTGAGTTGCGTTTGGTTCTTCTCGGGCTTCCTCTTCCTGCCGAGCTTCATCTCCATGGCCATGTGATTGCGCCTGATCAGTCTGTCCTTGTGATTGCGCCTGATCAGTTTGTCCTTGCGATTGGGGCTGGTCAGTTTGTCCTTGCGATTGCGCCTGATCAGTCTGTCCTTGCGATTGCGCCTGATCAGTCGGTCCTTGCGATTGGGGCTGGTCAGTTTGTCCTTGCGATTGGGGCTGGTCAGTCTGTCCTTGCGATTGCGCCTGATCAGTCGGTCCTTGCGATTGGGGCTGGTCAGTTTGTCCTTGCGATTGCGCCTGATCAGTCGGTCCTTGCGATTGGGGCTGGTCAGTTTGTCCTTGCGATTGCGCCTGATCAGTCTGTCTTTGCGATTGGGGCTGGTCAGTCTGTCTTTGCGATTGCGCCTGATCAGTCTGTCCTTGCGATTGGACCTGATTTTGAGTAAGTTAGACTTAGTGTTTGTATTAAAAAATATCAATTTATATTTCAAAAATGAATTTGCAATCAAGAAATAATAAAATTAAGGATATTCCCGTCAACCCTATTTGTTAATATTTTTTATTCGAACATTCTTTTAAATCCAAAAATTTTTTTCAAAGATATTTCCTTAAAATGTTCCTGAAAAAACATAAAAAAATCGGAAAAAAGTTTTTTTTTAAGTAAAAATTATGACTGCGTAAGCCAAAGCTTAAGCGAGCTTAGGTTTAGAACTTTGTTGTGCCGAGTGATTTTTATATCCGCTATTTTATATATGTTTTGTTCGACAAAGTTTTAGTTTTCCGTGAATTTATCTTATTTGTTTTTTTGTTAAATTAAAGACATAATTATTTTTGTTTTGTTTTTTTGAAAATTTTGGCTTGGCGTCCAAACAACCTCTAGGCCCTCCATTTCCCATATTTTCGAATTTATTTATTTTATTGTTTTTGGATTAAAATTCCTGAATTTTGTAAACATGCCTTTTCATATGCTTTGTATTCGGACATCCATGTTTCAAATTCCAAATCGTTTGGCAATTTTCCACCATGTTCTTTCTTGTAATCTTCAATATATTTGCGAGCGCTCTCTACCGAACTTAAAAATTGAATTGAAAAAATATTAAAAAACAATTTTTTTCTTTTTTTTTCTTAAATAAACAATTTTGCTGGTTCTCATCATCAGAACCCGAATACGGCACCGGATACCGGCCGATTTTAAATTGCCTTAAATTAATTGGTCGGCACTTGCCGCGCGGAACCCAACTAAAATCGTAAAGTAAACTAAACTCAGTATTTTTTAAAAGTATTTACCGAATTTTTCACTTACACTTTTTCGTCATCAGCCTTTTCCAAATGTTCGGTCACCTTTTTGAATTCTTCATCACCATAATTTTTTAAAAAAACGGTGAATATTTTGTTGACTCCCTCAACAGCAACTTTGGTGCTTGCATCCGCTACTGCGTCTATGCCTTGCGTCCCCAACTCCTTAATTCACGGAAATAATTCGGGGAAAAAATGGACTTACCACCCCCCCTCGAGTAGAGCCCCCCCCCCTTTAGCGGGGTTGAACAATAGAGTCATCGGGGGCTCTATTCGAAGAACTACGGTAAATCACTGCGCCAAAAACCAACCGTAAAACAATCAGTCCAAAAGCCGTCCCCCATTTCCTTCATTTTTTTTTGAAATGCGTTGGTAAGAGGTTTGACTACAGTTTCCTTCAATGCATGTCTTGCGCCATAGAGCATCACTTGAAAATTATTTTCTAATATATGATTATTGTTGGGAACAGGACAAAATCACGCCGGCAGAAAATTTTTTTTCAAGTCTTCATTAGTTTTTTTTATAGACAGTTTCAAGAAAAACAACTTAAAATTTTTGGTCAATCTTAAGTTTTTTCTTGAAATTTTCTGCCTGAAAAATTTCCTAGTAATTTTTTAGAGAAAAATTTCAAGTAAAAAACTAATCTGAGTTAAAAAAAAAAATGTCTGCCGGCGTGATTTAGGGGTGTACCCTTATTGTTTGTATGTCAAGGAAGTCAGGGATGGTATGGAATCTCCGTAATGAAATTTCAAAAATAGTTCAACAGTCCCCCACCGCTTCTTTTATAGGTGGAAAATTTTTTACAATTTAGGCTCGGAAGCCTAGGACTAAATGAGCATAGGTTTAATGTTGTTACGAAGTTTATAGACTGTAGGGAAAAGTCGAATATAGGTGAAGTGAACACTTCGTTTTGACTTTTGGAACGAAATGGGTTACTCAAAAACCCAAGAGAAAAAAAAAAAATCGGACAAAAATTTACCCATTAAGCCAGGGGTGCGATATGTCCTTTTTTTTAAAGAAATGTCCTTTTTTGAGGGCCGAATCTTTGAAATCAAAAATGTCCTTTTTTCAAAGAAATGTTCTTTTTTCAGCCCATTTTTGTTCTGATTTCGGGAAATTCCCCAAAAAATCAGCAAAAAGTTCAAAAAAAAAGTAAGAAAATATTATCATTTTTATGATTTTTTGAAGCGATTTCTTTAATATTTTCAAAAATTTTTCCGGCGGCGCCTGTGGGCACCGCCGGACATTCAATCCTTTTGAAATTTTCAAAATTGGAGTCAGAAATGTAAATTTTTGAGGTAAATCTGTTAAAAAAGCGGCCATAAACACTGAAATAATAAATTTTTTCCCGGCGGCGCCTATCGGCACCGCCGGCCACCCATTCCTTTATTTTCTCAAAATTTGACAAAAAATCATCAAAAAATTATAAAATTTCTCACAAATTACTCAAACAAAACTTTTTTTTTTGGACTGAATGTTCTTTTTTTGAAAATTTTCAGATCGCACCCCTGCCTTAAGCACCAAAAATATACCCAATTCTCAATTCTGTACTCCGATATTACAAAATGTTTTCTGAGTCTGAAAAAAAAATTCAGGTAAAAAAATTATGATTAGAAAAGCTTGGAAAACACATTTTTTAAAAAGGGTTTTCGGATTTAACTTTTCTGTACCTGAAGCAATTTTTTTTTAATTTTACAGTGCTGATAGAAAATAAATAAAAGTATATGTAATGAATTTATATCCGAATTTTATTTTTTAGTAACAATTTAGCATCGGAAATAAATGTCGGTACATTCGTTTTTACGAAAAGATTTAGGGCCACAAATAAATGCGGATGGAACAATATTATAATAAGATGTTAGGAAGAGTGGGAAGAAATGTGTAAATGACAAAAGAAATGTGTAAATGACAAAAGAGGGGGTGGGCACAATATTCCGTTGATTTGTTATCTGATGACTAACAGCCCAGCATAAACAAACACCCATTGTCCCCCACACAAAAATTGACGATGGGCCATTTGGCCTTTGGCCTTCGGCGCCCCCTCCCGCTCCGGATGATGGGCCATTTGGCCTTCGGCGCCCCCTCCCGCTCCGGACGACAACCAACTCGTACTTGTTGTCTCCCCCCCCCCCCCCTTTCTCCCCTTCGTCTCCACAGGTCCATTTAAGTTGGTACGGTACCTTTATCTTAGTTCCCGATCAGCAGCATTTGGTATTTTGCATACACATAGACCACCACTTTGCGTACTCCATTGTATTATACCAAGGTTTGATTTTGATAGCATTTTACAAAAGTTTTTCGCGCTGATAAATTGAGCGATTCAAAAATGGGTTCACCCTCCCCTACCTTCGGTGTGGTACGTCTCTGGACCACCATTTCTTGACCAGCCAAGCTTAGAACCTCATAACTTTTGTTTAACTTGATCAAATTCAGCAATTTTGGTATTATTTTTATGCTCTACGTGTTTTGAAGTTTTCATTAAGATATTGTTAAGCGATTTAATAACTGGCCAAAAAGTTTTAATTTGAAATTTGCAAGAGTCAGAATTCTTGTGAGTTTTGACCTATAACTTTTTTATAGATGAGTAATTTATTTGATCTCTTGAAGGTCTTTCAAATGATACCAAAATTGCAGTATTTGATCAGGTTACAAAAAAGTTATGAGGTTCTAAACTTGGCTGGTCCAGAGATGTCCAGTTCCGCCCTACCTTAGAGACGGGGGGGGGGGGACTGAATCACTGAGACTTATTCTGAGTGGCTTCTTGTCAAGTATACTGGAAAACAAAAATTATGAATCGGAATTCCGTTCGTATTGCTAATTGTCATTTTGCCGTATTTCTTCAGTGTTCGCTTGATTCACAGAAAGCAAAAATAGGGACAATTTGAAAAAAAATCAAAAAAAAAAAATTTTTTTCTTTTACACCTTCTAATTTTTTTGTGTGCATCTTAATATTATTGTTTAAGGTATTTGTGGTACAAATTTCAGTTCGATTGGGCAACGGGAAGTAGGTGAAGTGGGAAAAAAATTCTTGAGTTTATAATTTCTTAACAGACTGTATAATATAATGGTGAAATCTAATATTACTTATATTTATGGCTACAGGACATTTCGCCACCCGGACATTTCGCCACCTAAGCAAAAATAGGACGTTTCGCCACCCGGATGTTTCGCCACCCGACATTTCGCCACCCTTAAGAAAAGCGATACTTCGCTTTATTATCAAAAAAAAACTTCTCGAAAACCCTGTTTATAATATGGTTTACAGAATTGCTAAATTTCAACAAAAAACAATTTTTTTTTTTTGAAAAACCTATTTTTCCTTTTTTTTTTTTTTGTTGTTGCTCATAAAACTACACATTTGTAAAATAAATGAATTTTTTGAATGAAAATGTTGATGTGGTGTGATGGTGATTTCACACAAATGTTGTGTATGATTTCTGCCATTTTCTTTTTTTCTCTGCATTACACTCTTTTGTATTTTTTGCCTGCTTTTTTTATTAGGGTCATCCTTCCCTATTCCTTTTTTTCTCTGCCAAACATTTTTCCCTCTCTCTCTCTCTCGCTGTATGTTTTATAGAGCGAGCATGAATTTTTTAAAGATTTTTTGTTCCTCAGAAATAGTTCGAGTTTATAATTAATGACAGCAAATTTGGGACTTTGAAAAAAAAGTCATAAATTTTTTCTTCTCACTTAATGGTTTTATCTGTGAATCTTAAAATTTATGGGTGAGATATGTTTGTATTTAATGTCTATAATACATACTACAAGACAACATTGTGTTTTTCTTGTTTCGTTTAATTAATAATTTTATAAAGGTAATTTAATGAAATAAAAAAATATTTGGGACGGAACTGGCCCCTTATGTATTGGGACGGAACTGGCGGGACGGAACCGGCTGGGACGGAACTGGCTCGGGACGGAACCGGCTCGGGACGGAACTGGCGGGACGGAACCGGCTGGGACGGAACCGGCGGGACGGAACTGACCTGTTTCGTCATCAACGTGCGCCAAACCGCGCCGAATCATCCTGCGCTGAAAAACCCACGCCGAACCGTCCGCGCCAAACAGGGCGGTTCCCGAGTTTTTTGAAGACAAAGCGTGGCTTTTTCTTTGAAGTGGCAAAACTGGTGGCGAAATGTCAGATTTTGGCTTAGGTGGCGAAATGTCAGATTTTGGCTTAGGTGGCGAAATGTCAGATTTTGGCTTAGGTGGCGAAATGTCAGATTTTGGCTTAGGTGGCGAAATGTCAGATTTTGGCTTAGGCGGCGAAATGTCAGATTTTGGCTTAGGTGGCGAAATGTCAGATTTTGGCTTAGGTGGCGAAATGTCAGATTTTGGCTTAGGTGGCGAAATGTCAGATTTTGGCTTAGGTGGCGAAATGTCAGATTTTGGCTTAGGTAGCGAAATGTCAGATTTTGGCTTAGGTGGCGAAATGTCAGATTTTGGCTTAGGCGGCGAAATGTCAGATTTTGGCTTAGGTGGCGAAATGTCAGATTTTGGCTTAGGTGGCGAAATGTCAGATTTTGGCTTAGGTGGCGAAATGTCAGATTTTGGCTTAGGTAGCGAAATGTCAGATTTTGGCTTAGGTGGCGAAATGTCAGATTTTGGCTTAGGTGGCGAAATGTCAGATTTTGGCTTAGGTGGCGAAATGTCAGATTTTGGCTTAGGTAGCGAAATGTCAGATTTTGGCTTAGGTGGCGAAATGTCAGATTTTGGCTTAGGTGGCGAAATGTCAGATTTTGGCTTAGGTGGCGAAATGTCAGATTTTGGCTTAGGTGGCGAAATGTCAGATTTTGGCTTAGGTAGCGAAATGTCAGATTTTGGCTTAAGTGGCGAAATGTCAGATTTTGGCTTAGGTGGCGAAATGTCAGATTTTGGCTTAGGTGGCGAAATGTCAGATTTTGGCTTAGGTGGCGAAATGTCAGATTTTTGGCATTTAGGTGGCGAAATGTCAGATTTTGGCTTAGGTGGCGAAATGTCAGATTTTGGCTTAGGTGGCGAAATGTCAGATTTTGGCTTAGGTGGCGAAATGTCAGATTTTGGCTTAGGTGGCGAAAAGACACCCGGACCAGCAGGGGGCTAAAAATACGCCGAAAATTTTCTCGAGTCTTAACAAAGGAAAAACCCGTTTTTCGAGTCGGGAGAATTGGAAGAACAAAAAATTTTTTGTATTACCACTTTGGCAACATTTTGCTAGCCTAAATCGCATTGCATTTGCTTAACCGAATAAATGACAACATTTTGGATTTTTATAGTTAGAAAGGGATGTTCAATTTGTGTCAGTTTTTTTTTGAAACTTATTTTTCTTTTTTTTATTGAATTATTTAATTTTATTCAATATTTCTAGGGAGATGAGGTGGGAATTTTTTGGCTGGAAAATTAGTTTTCCTATTTTTATATTACCAAAAAACTATGTATGAGATTTGAGTCAACTCAGTTTCATAATTATAAATTCAAAAAGGGCTTAGATAAAATGTACTCTTGAATAAATGGAAAATAAGTGCAAATAAAAAGTTAACAATTTTCTCGATCAAATGCATCAAATATTTAAAGCATTGCTTCAAAAATAAAAAGATTTGTAAAGTGAACAAAAAATAAAGGTGAATTAAATTTTGACAGATTCAAAAAAAAATCGGTAACCGTAAATGTGTATTAATTGGCAAAAATATAAAAAAAAAAAATCTTTTCACCGCTCCCTCACAAATCGGTCATCATCAGTCTGTGATAGTGGATTTACCAAAATTTTGTATTCATTTGTCTTTGTGCCACCAATTCCTCCGATTTTGCATAATGCTGCTCCTTTCTTTTGTGCCCAAAACAGAGAACAGCAGAAGACGTCATCGCAGACGGTTTGATGAAAGGAATGTCTTGGCCTATATTATCTTTGGTGTGGCGGTATTGGCGGTGGTCCTTTTTGGAGGCTTAGCACTGAAAAAATACATACAAACGCGCAAAGAGGCAAAACAAATCACCATCATCATCGGAAAAGCCATCGGATATTCGTCAGCCATGTGCATTAAAAATTGCCAAGTCTGATCAGTCTGCCCTTGCGATTGCGCCTGATCAGTCTGCCCTTGCGATTGCGCCTGATCAGTCGGTCTTTGCGATTGGACCTGATTTTGAGTAAGTTAGACTTAGTGTTTGTATTAAATGTCTCTCATGCTAAGATGGCCTCGTTAATACGACCCCAATTCGGAGAATATTCGTAATTTAGTCCATATGTCCTGAAGCCAGAATATGCTCGTGTCCAGGGTCGAGCTCAATGGGGCACCCATTTTTGGGCGCCGGCATCGTTTAGGCGCCAAAGCAAAATATCTATTTTTTATATTTCAACAAAGAATTTACAATCAAAAAATAATAAAATTAAGGATATTCCCGTCAACCCTATTTGTTAATATTTTTTATTCGAACATTCTTTTAAATCCAAAATTTTTTTTCAGATATTTCCTTAAAATGTTCATGAAAAAAAACAAAAAACGAAATGTTTTTTTAAATGAAATTATGACTGCGTAAGCCAAAGCTTAATTAGTTTTCCGTGAATTTATCTTGTTTTTTTTTGTTGTTGAAAATTTGACAATTTTGGCTTGGCATCCAAACAACCATTAGGCCCTCCATTTCCCATATTTTCTAATTTATTTATTTTACCTCATTGTTTGGCAATCCCTCGACAATCAATTTGGTGCTTGCATTTGCTACAATGTCTATGGCTTAACCAACCGTACGAAAATCAATCCAAAAGCCGTCACCCTTTTTCTTCATTTTTTCACACCATTTTTTGTTAAGCTCTTCGAATTTTTTCTTCCATCTTTGTCTTCTGCCATAGAGCATCACTCGTTCAACCACTGCTTGGCAAGCCATTGTTTTGCTAATTTCGGCATATTTTATGAAACATTGGATGCTGTTCACGGCAACGGCGTAAAAGTTTTGGATTCTTCTCAACAAATTTCCGGACTTTATTGTTCTTGGACAAGAAAAACTTGGTGACAAATGCTTAAACAGAAAGGAAAAATATTGTGGATGGGCGCATTAGCGCCGTCGCGTGTTCTTAAAAATTGCCAATTTAAAAGGTTTTTTTCGGCAAAAATCGGCATTTAATGTAAATTTTTTGCTTCTGAAGTTTGGAACCCAATTTTGAAAAAAGACAAAGACAAAATTGAAAGGGTTCAAAAAATTTTTACCAGAAAAGCATTCAGAAAGTGTGGTTTTATTTATAAAACATATAAGGAAAGACTTGAAATTAGTGGTTTACATAAATTAGAAGAAAGACGAAAAATTGCTGACTTAACAACCGCTTTTAAATTCGTTAAGGGATTTACCAGCCTCGATGCTGGTAAAAGTTTCGTTTTCTCAGAAAGACCCAGGAGGCCTTTACTTTTACGGGTAAAGCGCCATACGGCGAAAACATAAAATAACTTTTTCAATAGAATAGTTAAAAGCTGGAATAATCTTCCAGTGGTAGCAATTCAAATAAATAAAGCAAAGGAATTCAGGGGTTTATTAAAAGCAATGAGTTCTGAGTAAATCCTGTAAATTTTGACAGTTCTCCTTATTTTATTCAACTTTGTATTGTATATTGAGGGTATATTTTTTTGTATTGTTTTCTTTTTTCGCACCATATAAGAGCACTAATGTGCCTTTGGTTTGCTCAATAAATAAATAACTGGGAAAATTATTTTATACTATTATGAAGCCATTCCTATAAGAATGGAGTTTGGCAAAAATGGTTGGGTACCCGAAATAATGGTTTCTAAAAATGCCTATTTTTCAAAAAATGTGCCCATTTCAAAGGCCATTTTGGGGTACTGAACTAATTTTGCCAAGAAAGATTTCAACTGGGAAAATTATTTTAGGCGACGGATGCGCGAAAACAAGGGCATACACCAAATCTTTGTCGATGTGGTAATCAGTCGGCTTATTCTTAAAATATTCGGAATAACCGAAAAACATTCTGAAAACATCCTAATTTTTTTCTGGTCATTCTTCAAAATTCCCAAAGAAAGTGTACCCCGACCATTTGGCAACTGACTTTTTCCTGATCATTAGTTTCCATGAACAGTCACTTAAACATTTTTTGACTTGGAATTCAATTTTTATTGAAAAAATATAATTGTTTCGGCAAAAACTAATTATGAAAAGGGCCTAGTTTATGATTACAATTCTTAACCGCCTTAAGGTCAATGCTAATCCGAATGGAATATGCGTCATCGACATGGTATGCCTTCTGAACAAATTCGGACTAAAATCCGCATAAAAAATCGAAAACTTTGAATTTTTGTCCGGCACTTGCTAAAAAACTCTCTCAATATTAAGCCATCCAACAAGCAGTATACATTCCGCGAGTTCAACGCACTTGCCAATCGATTTGCCAACATTTTCCTACAAAATGGCTATAGGAATGGAGATGTTGTGGCATTTTTCATGGAAAACGGTGCCGAATTTGAAGCTGGTCTGTTATGGCACTATGTAATGGCATTTGTAATTAGAAACTCAATTAATTTAGCATGGATTGGACTAGCCAAAATTGGTGTTGTGACGGCATGGACCAACTCAAACTTGCGCATGGACTCATTAGTGCAGTAATTAAATTTTTTTGGCTTTATATTAAATATCTTTTTCATGTGCCATTACAAGTTTTTTAAACGAATTTTGACGAATCGATTGATTTTTTGACGGCATGGCATTTTAATGTATATTTTGTAAAAATAAAAATACGATAAAATTTGTAGATTATTTTTTGATATGGCTTTTTAATAAAATTTTGTAAAAATAAAACAATAAATTTGTAAAATTATAATATATTTTTTAAATTTAAAGTTGTTTGCGTGTTTCCGAGTGTAAAGCAATTTTGTGCTCTGACACCCTAATGCAAAGTAAGTGCAGAAAAATTTTTTTCACTTTTCATAAATTATTTAATTAATTATAATTTAAAAAAATAAAATTTAGTTAAATAAAAACAATTTTAAATTGAAATTGATACATTATCATTGTTATTTTAAATTAAAACAATTGAAAACATGACAAATTAAATGGCAATATTTAAAAATTTTTAATTATATGTTTAAGGAGTTTTTAATTAGGAAATTTAAATTTAAAATTTTTTTGAATAGCGCTAGAAGATGCCAGACAAAATGATGCCATTTTTATGGACACTTTGCGCATCTTCAGCTTAAGGCTTAAGCGCACTGAGTGTACAAATAAGACATGATGAGCTCATCAAGTTGGAAATGGAGCCCAAAGTGCAATTGCCGATGCCCAACTTTCGTTCCATTTTGTGTTTTATCTTCACAAGTGGCACCACGGGGATGCCGAAGCCGGCACGCATCAAACACCTCCGGTGAGCTGAGACAGATATTCGGTTCCCCGGTTTCGAGCCCAATATTTATCGCCAAGACTCGGGATCGAAGTTGGTTAAATATATCCCAAAGGACACATGATTCAAGACAGACAAATGAGACTCAAAAAGCCAAGCCTTTTCAAGTACCATGGCACCTAGACTGGGTTCTCTGGAGCATCGATTATCATTAGGAACTCCTTCACGGACATACTTTAAGCATAGAAACCTGCTTTTGAAGGCACCGAGCTCGGAAGATTTGATAAGATTCAGTTTTTAAAGAAGTGCATTTTTGTTAAGCTATTATACAATGGCTCTTCATTGCCCATTCATTCGGCATCCGTGCCGATGATTGTCTTTACATCACCATGCCGTTGTATCTATCACACCGCCGCTGGCATCATTGGCATAGGACAAGTGTTATTGCGCGGAAGTAGTTGTGTCATTCGGTCACGCTTCTCGGCAAGCAACTTTTGGCGCGACTGTGTACAGTATGAATTGTACGGTAAGTGCCAAGACTGTATAGACAAGACAGTGCACGGATTTTAGGTAAGAAACACGAACATGGATTTTTCAATAGGTTTCAAAAAGCACAAAGATGGGTCGAATATTTTTATACAACTGACAGAATAATAGGAATGTGAGAAGAGTATATATGTGTTGATGTTTGTTAAAAGAGTGGAATAAATTTTAGAAGTATGTGTGTATTATGGTTATATAATGACGGATTATTGGAGATTATACTGTGGGAGACAAAAGTAAGCAAAGAGACGTGGTACATAAGCAGTGAGTAGTTAGAGAATGAGTTTTGTCCGGATTACGGTAGCCCCCCACACCTATCTGCTGCGGCGGGCCATTTGAGCGCCAGCCTATTGGCTGCCGCTAGCCATCTGAGCGCCGGCCATTTGAGGCCCAGAAACTCAGTATTGAAGCCCAAACCTATTGATGGGTTTAATTAAAAATAATAAATAAAATAATAAAATAAAAATAAAAATAAATTATTAAAATAAAATAAAAATTATCAAAAATTATTTAAAATAAAATAAAATTATTTAAAATAAAATAAAAATTATTTAAAATAAAATAAAAATTATTTAGAATAAAATAAAAATTATCAAAAATTATTTAAAATAAATTATAATAAAAATAAAAAGTTAAAAATAAAAATATAAAATAAAATAAAGTATGAATTAAGAAATGTCTACCCTCTCTCTCTCTCTTTCGCTGTCGTTCTCTCTCTCTTTTCTCTTTCTCTCTCTCCCTATCACTCTCTCTCTCGCGCTCTCTGCGTCTCTACCCTCCCTTATCTCTGCTTCTCTAACCTCTCTCTCTCTCTCTCTCTTTGCGTACTATTTCTTCCAGGCGACAATAATGGCCGCCGCTCTCTGCGTCTCTGCCCTCCTTAATCTCTGTTTCTCTAACCTCTCTTTATGGGGCCCGCTCGATTCAGTGTCGCCGATTCAGTGTTGCCGATTCAGTGTCGCCGATTCAGTGTGGGTTCAATTCAGTGTCGCCGATTCAGTGTGGGTTCAATTCAGTGTCAGAAAATTGTTCGAATATTATACCGATTTTTGTAAAAAAGAAAAAATTTCTCAAAATTTTCCTCTGTTGCTCGCTTATTGGTATGCATGGTAGTACGGGTCGGTGCTTTTGCAAAAAATCGGGCAGGATCTAAACCAGGTCTTTTAATTTTCTTCAAAATCATCAAATTTTATGAAGAATTTCATGTTCATTTACATTTCGTCTTCTATCACCAAAATAAATGAAAGTAATTCGTAAATTTAAATTAACTTTATCCTGCTCATTTATGTCGATTTTTTGAGAAAGATTTTTCACCAACTCGGCCTCTCGACGCAGCGCTCATGATTCGGCGCCAATATAATTTCTTTGTTGAAAACCTCTTTATTTTTTTTTATTTCACTTCTTTTTTTAAAAAGTAGGGGGGTAGGTTTTCAAAAAAAATTCTCTTGGCGCCGAATTGGGAGCGCTGAGTCGAGAGCGCCGAGTTGTAGTGCACCGCTTAAGGGCATGAGAAAAAAAACAGTTTTTTCTTAGTAATTTTTCAAATTTAAATTATAAAAATTCCTTGACACTGAATTGAACCAACACTGAATTGACCCACACTGAATCGGCGACACTGAATCGGCAACACTGAATCGGCGACACTGAATCGGCAACACTGAATAGTAGTGGACCCTGAAATTACGCTCAAAATCATTGTGAAATTTATATTTGCGCTAAATAATTTAAGCTAAAAATATGTGATACATAGAAATTTCTGCCGAAATTTTGAATATTTAGGGAATCTTGTTAGGATTTTGTTTAAAAATTCGCTTCAAAAAATAATTTTCTTTTAAATATTGCTATAAAAATCGGAAATTTTCTTTGAGCCCCAAAAATAAGTACAAAATAAGTACATTGAGCTCAAATAAGTACAATACTTACAAATAAGTACAAATGGAAGCTCTGCTTAAAATATCTAGGACGGAGCAAAAAAAACCAAACAAAACAAATTCCACGGTAATACTGTGCTTTGTCCCCCCCCCCCCCCCTTTACGAATTTTTTTTTTTAAGTTTTAAAGTTAAAAACATTGTCTTAAGGGCTTTTCGGGGTCGCTGATCATGAATATGAAATCTATTCCGGCTAATTCCGAACCCCGGACCCTAAATTTTGGAAAAAACGATCTTTAGAAAATTTTAATTTTGACTTTTTGTTCGAATTTAGGGTCCGCGGTTCGGGATTGGCCGGAATAGATGTCATTTTCGTGATCAGCGACCCCGAAAAGCCCTTAAGACATTTTGTAACTTATCGAACTAAAAAAAAAAAATTTCGAAAAATGGGGGGGGGGACAAAGCACAGTATTACCAATTCCACTTCCCTGTCTTCTAAATTCTAAAATTTAATCCGAAAGTCAACGATCCAAATTAAAAGAAAAGTGGTTAAAAATCTATTATTTGCAACGTAAAACCAAATTATTCAGTTATATACACCAAAAATTGCGGCCCGAATTTTGCGGCTAAGCCCAAAATTGGTTTCAAATTTATGTTGAATTAATCCCAAATTCCTTAAAAAGTTTTAAGAGAGGCTAACCCATAAAATTGGTCCGAGAATCGCGTTCTTGGAGATTTTTGAAAAAGCATAAATTATAAAAACACTCCAATGGATTACCTAAAGAGCCAAAAATGATGCTTTAACTATTATTAATCGTTTTTGGGCATTTGGGATTAGGCAATTAAATTTGAAACCGATTATAGACATAGGCGCAAATGTCTTGGCCGCAAAAGTCGTATAACCCTTGGAATCACTCCCTTTTGAATTTTTTTTCAAGAAATTTTTTATGCATTATTATTGTTAATTTCTAAGATTTGTCATTTTTTAGCAGATAGATAAAGTTTTTCATGCATTCTTTTTCGGAAAAACCGGAACCCGTCAATTGGGCGCCCACGATTGGGCGCCAAGCCAAAAATATGAAAAATCCTCTAGAATTTTTTTGAAAACCCAACTCCCTAGTTTTTTTTTGAAAACCTAACCCCCTAGTTTTTTTTGAAAACCCAACCCCCTAGTTTTTTTTAACCAAACCGTTCAGTCACCAAAATGGATTAGCATTGACCTTAAGGCGGTTAAGAATTGTAATCATAAACTAGGCCCTTTTCATAATTAGTTTTTGCCGAAACAATTATATTTTTTCAATAAAATTGAATTCCAAGTCAAAAAATGTTTAAGTGACTGTTCATGGAAACTAATGATCAGGAAAAAGTCAGTTGCCAAATGGTCGGGGTACACTTTCTTTGGGAATTTTGAAGAATGACCAGAAAAAAATTAGGATGTTTTCAGAATGTTTTTCGGTTATTCCGAATATTTTAAGAATAAGCCGACTGATTACCACATCGACAAAGATTTGGTGTATGCCCTTGTTTTCGCGCATCCGTCGCCTAAAATAATTTTCCCAGTTGAAATCTTTCTTGGCAAAATTAGTTCAGTACCCCCAAAATGGCCTTTGAAATGGGCACATTTTTTGAAAAATAGGCATTTTTAGAAACCATTATTTCGGGTACCCAACCATTTTTGCCAAACTCCATTCTTATAGGAATGGCTTCATAATAGTATAAAATAATTTTCCCAGTTATTTATTTATTGAGCAAACCAAAGGCACATTAGTGCTCTTATATGGTGCGAAAAAAGAAAACAATACAAAAAAATATACCCTCAATATACAATACAAAGTTGAATAAAATAAGGAGAACTGTCAAAATTTACAGGATTTACTCAGAACTCATTGCTTTTAATAAACCCCTGAATTCCTTTGCTTTATTTATTTGAATTGCTACCACTGGAAGATTATTCCAGCTTTTAACTATTCTATTGAAAAAGTTATTTTATGTTTTCGCCGTATGGCGCTTTACCCGTAAAAGTAAAGGCCTCCTGGGTCTTTCTGAGAAAACGAAACTTTTACCAGCATCGAGGCTGGTAAATCCCTTAATGAATTTAAAAGCGGTTGTTAAGTCAGCAATTTTTCGTCTTTCTTCTAATTTATGTAAACCACTAATTTCAAGTCTTTCCTTATATGTTTTATAAATAAAACCACACTTTCTGAATGCTTTTCTGGTAAAAATTTTTTGAACCCTTTCAATTTTGTCTTTGTCTTTTTTCAAAATTGGGTTCCAAACTTCAGAAGCAAAAAATTTACATTAAATGCCGATTTTTGCCGAAAAAACCTTTTAAATTGGCAATTTTTAAGAACACGCGACGGCGCTAATGCGCCCATCCACAATATTTTTCCTTTCTGTTTAAGCATTTGTCACCAAGTTTTTCTTGTCCAAGAACAATAAAGTCCGGAAATTTGTTGAGAAGAATCCAAAACTTTTACGCCGTTGCCGTGAACAGCATCCAATGTTTCATAAAATATGCCGAAATTAGCAAAACAATGGCTTGCCAAGCAGTGGTTGAACGAGTGATGCTCTATGGCAGAAGACAAAGATGGAAGAAAAAATTCGAAGAGCTTAACAAAAAATGGTGTGAAAAAATGAAGAAAAAGGGTGACGGCTTTTGGATTGATTTTCGTACGGTTGGTTAAGCCATAGACATTGTAGCAAATGCAAGCACCAAATTGATTGTCGAGGGATTGCCAAACAATGAGGTAAAATAAATAAATTAGAAAATATGGGAAATGGAGGACCTAATGGTTGTTTGGATGCCAAGCCAAAATTGTCAAATTTTCAAAAAAACAAAACAAGATAAATTCACGGAAAACTAATTAAGCTTTGGCTTACGCAGTCATAATTTCATTTAAAAAAAAGCATTTCGTTTTTTGTTTTTTTCATGAACATTTTAAGGAAATATCTGAAAAAAAATTTTGGATTTAAAAGAATGTTCGAATAAAAAATATTAACAAATAGGGTTGACGGGAATATCCTTAATTTTATTATTTTTTGATTGTAAATTCTTTGTTGAAATATAAAAAATAGATATTTTGCTTTGGCGCCTAAACGATGCCGGCGCCCAAAAATGGGTGCCCCATTGAGCTCGACCCTGGACACGAGCATATTCTGGCTTCAGGACATATGGACTAAATTACGAATATTCTCCGAATTGGGGTCGTATTAACGAGGCCATCTTAGCATGAGAGACATTTAATACAAACACTAAGTCTAACTTACTCAAAATCAGGTCCAATCGCAAAGACCGACTGATCAGGCGCAATCGCAAGGGCAGACTGATCAGGCGCAATCGCAAGGACAAACTGACCAGACTTGGCAATTTTTAATGCACATGGCTGACGAATATCCGATGGCTTTTCCGATGATGATGGTGATTTGTTTTGCCTCTTTGCGCGTTTGTATGTATTTTTTCAGTGCTAAGCCTCCAAAAAGGACCACCGCCAATACCGCCACACCAAAGATAATATAGGCCAAGACATTCCTTTCATCAAACCGTCTGCGATGACGTCTTCTGCTGTTCTCTGTTTTGGGCACAAAAGAAAGGAGCAGCATTATGCAAAATCGGAGGAATTGGTGGCACAAAGACAAATGAATACAAAATTTTGGTAAATCCACTATCACAGACTGATGATGACCGATTTGTGAGGGAGCGGTGAAAAGATTTTTTTTTTTTATATTTTTGCCAATTAATACACATTTACGGTTACCGATTTTTTTTTGAATCTGTCAAAATTTAATTCACCTTTATTTTTGTTCACTTTACAAATCTTTTTATTTTTGAAGCAATGCTTTAAATATTTGATGCATTTGATCGAGAAAATTGTTAACTTTTTATTTGCACTTATTTTCCATTTATTCAAGAGTACATTTTATCTAAGCCCTTTTTGAATTTATAATTATGAAACTGAGTTGACTCAAATCTCATACATAGTTTTTTGGTAATATAAAAATAGGAAAACTAATTTTCCAGCCAAAAAATTCCCACCTCATCTCCCTAGAAATATTGAATAAAATTAAATAATTCAATAAAAAAAAAGAAAAATAAGTTTCAAAAAAAAACTGACACAAATTGAACATCCCTTTCTAACTATAAAAATCCAAAATGTTGTCATTTATTCGGTTAAGCAAATGCAATGCGATTTAGGCTAGCAAAATGTTGCCAAAGTGGTAATACAAAAAATTTTTTGTTCTTCCAATTCTCCCGACTCGAAAAACGGGTTTTTCCTTTGTTAAGACTCGAGAAAATTTTCGGCGTATTTTTAGCCCCCTGCTGGTCCGGGTGTCTTTTCGCCACCTAAGCCAAAATCTGACATTTCGCCACCTAAGCCAAAATCTGACATTTCGCCACCTAAGCCAAAATCTGACATTTCGCCACCTAAGCCAAAATCTGACATTTCGCCACCTAAGCCAAAATCTGACATTTCGCTACCTAAGCCAAAATCTGACATTTCGCCACCTAAGCCAAAATCTGACATTTCGCCACCTAAGCCAAAATCTGACATTTCGCCACCTAAGCCAAAATCTGACATTTCGCCACCTAAGCCAAAATCTGACATTCGCTACCTAAGCCAAAATCTGACATTTCGCCACCTAAGCCAAAATCTGACATTTCGCCACCTAAGCCAAAATCTGACATTTCGCCACCTAAGCCAAAATCTGACATTTCGCCGCCTAAGCCAAAATCTGACATTTCGCCACCTAAGCCAAAATCTGACATTTCGCTACCTAAGCCAAAATCTGACATTTCGCCACCTAAGCCAAATCTGACATTTCGCCCCTAAGCCAAATCTGACATTTCGCCACCCTAAGCCAAAATCTGACATTTCGCCACCTAAGCCAAAATCTGACATTTCGCCGCCTAAGCCAAAATCTGACATTTCGCCACCTAAGCCAAAATCTGACATTTCGCCACCTAAGCCAAAATCTGACATTTCGCCACCTAAGCCAAATCTGACATTTCGCCACCTAAGCCAAAATCTGACATTTCGCCACCAGTTTTGCCACTTCAAAGAAAAAGCCACGCTTTGTCTTCAAAAAACTCGGGAACCGCCCTGTTTGGCGCGGACGGTTCGGCGTGGGTTTTTCAGCGCAGGATGATTCGGCGCGGTTTGGCGCACGTTGATGACGAAACAGGTCAGTTCCGTCCCGCCGGTTCCGTCCCAGCCGGTTCCGTCCCGCCAGTTCCGTCCCGAGCCGGTTCCGTCCCGAGCCAGTTCCGTCCCAGCCGGTTCCGTCCCGCCAGTTCCGTCCCAATACATAAGGGGCCAGTTCCGTCCCAAATATTTTTTTATTTCATTAAATTACCTTTATAAAATTATTAATTAAACGAAACAAGAAAAACACAATGTTGTCTTGTAGTATGTATTATAGACATTAAATACAAACATATCTCACCCATAAATTTTAAGATTCACAGATAAAACCATTAAGTGAGAAGAAAAAATTTATGACTTTTTTTTCAAAGTCCCAAATTTGCTGTCATTAATTATAAACTCGAACTATTTCTGAGGAACAAAAAATCTTTAAAAAATTCATGTTATTAAAACTTTTGATGCTGATCTAAAAGATAACTACACCAACTCAATCAGATCACTCCTTCCTAGATTTTTGAAGACTCAACCTGGCTTGAAACCGGAGTAAATCCCGGAAAAATTCCGAGGGAGTTGGAAAATTTTTTAGAGGAAAACGAATATGACGGACAGAAAGAGCATAAAGCAAAACCTATAATCTAAAAATTTCATTATAGAATTACTCAGAGTAAGAACAACTACCGTATGGATAAATGATTCCTTTTTTTAATTTCATTCGTGTTATTTTTAAAATTTTTTTTTGCCTTTTTAAACCTAAAAAAATATTTGTGACGGAACTGGCCCCTTATATTGGGACGGAACTGCGGGACGGAACCGGCTGGGACGGAACTGGCTCGGGACGGAACCGGCTCGGGACGGAACTGGCGGGACGGAACCGGCTGGGACGGAACTGGCGGGACGGAACCGGCTGGGACGGAACTGGCGGGACGGAACTGACCCGTACCGCGTTGATGATGTGAAGCGGCATTTGATTTCAGACCAGCAGAAGAGGGGCGGAGACTTTGCAGTTTGGCCGCTCGCTCTATAAAACATACAGCGAGAGAGAGAGAGAGGGAAAAATGTTTGGCAGAGAAAAAAAGGAATAGGGAAGGATGACCCTAATAAAAAAAGCAGGCAAAAAATACAAAAGAGTGTAATGCAGAGAAAAAAAGAAAATGGCAGAAATCATACACAACATTTGTGTGAAATCACCATCACACCACATCAACATTTTCATTCAAAAAATTCATTTATTTTACAAATGTGTAGTTTTATGAGCAACAACAAAAAAAAAAAAAGGAAAAATAGGTTTTTCAAAAAAAAAATTGTTTTTTGTTGAAATTTAGCAATTCTGTAAACCATATTATAAACAGGGTTTTCGAGAAGTTTTTTTTTGATAATAAAGCGAAGTATCGCTTTTCTTAAGGGTGGCGAAATGTCGGGTGGCGAAACATCCGGGTGGCGAAACGTCCTATTTTTGCTTAGGTGGCGAAATGTCCGGGTGGCGAAATGTCCTGTAGCCCATAAATATAAGTAATATTAGATTTCACCATTATATTATACAGTCTGACTGTTAAGAAATTATAAACTCAAGAATTTTTTTCCCACTTCACCTACTTCCCGTTGCCCAATCGAACTGAAATTTGTACCACAAATACCTTAAACAATAATATTAAGATGCACACAAAAAAATTAGAAGGTGTAAAAGAAAAAAAATTTTTTTTTTTTTTGATTTTTTTTCAAATTGTCCCTATTTTTGCTTTCTGTGAATCAAGCGAACACTGAAGAAATACGGCAAAATGACAATTAGCAATACGAACGGAATTCCGATTCATAATTTTTGTTTTCCAGTATACTTGACAAGAAGCCACTCAGAATAAGTCTCAGTGATTCAGTCCCCCCCCCCGTCTCTAAGGTAGGGCGGAACTGGACATCTCTGGACCAGCCAAGTTTAGAACCTCATAACTTTTTTGTAACCTGATCAAATACTGCAATTTTGGTATCATTTGAAAGACCTTCAAGAGATCAAATAAATTACTCATCTATAAAAAAGTTATAGGTCAAAACTCACAAGAATTCTGACTCTTGCAAATTTCAAATTAAAACTTTTTGGCCAGTTATTAAATCGCTTAACAATATCTTAATGAAAACTTCAAAACACGTAGAGCATAAAAATAATACCAAAATTGCTGAATTTGATTAAGTTAAACAAAAGTTGTGAGGTTCTAAGCTTGGCTGGTCAAGAAATGGTGGTCCAGAGACGTACCACACCGAAGGTAGGGGAGGGTGAACCCATTTTTGAATCGCTCAATTTATCAGCGCGAAAAACTTTTGTAAAATGCTATCAAAATCAAACCTTGGTATAATACAATGGAGTACGCAAAGTGGTGGTCTATGTGTATGCAAAATACCAAATGCTGCTGATCGGGAACTAAGACAAAGGTACCGTACCAACTTAAATGGACCTGTGGAGACGAAGGGGAGAAAGGGGGGGGGGGGGGGGAGACAACAAGTACGAGTTGGTTGTCGTCCGGAGCGGGAGGGGGCGCCGAAGGCCAAATGGCCCATCATCCGGAGCGGGAGGGGGCGCCGAAGGCCAAAGGCCAAATGGCCCATCGTCAATTTTTGTGTGGGGGACAATGGGTGTTTGTTTATGCTGGGCTGTTAGTCATCAGATAACAAATCAACGGAATATTGTGCCCACCCCCTCTTTTGTCATTTACACATTTCTTTTGTCATTTACACATTTCTTCCCACTCTTCCTAACATCTTATTATAATATTGTTCCATCCGCATTTATTTGTGGCCCTAAATCTTTTCGTAAAAACGAATGTACCGACATTTATTTCCGATGCTAAATTGTTACTAAAAAATAAAATTCGGATATAAATTCATTACATATACTTTTATTTATTTTCTATCAGCACTGTAAAATTAAAAAAAAATTGCTTCAGGTACAGAAAAGTTAAATCCGAAAACCCTTTTTAAAAAATGTGTTTTCCAAGCTTTTCTAATCATAATTTTTTTACCTGAATTTTTTTTTTCAGACTCAGAAAACATTTTGTAATATCGGAGTACAGAATTGAGAATTGGGTATATTTTTGGTGCTTAAGGCAGGGGTGCGATCTGAAAATTTTCAAAAAAAGAACATTCAGTCCAAAAAAAAAAGTTTTGTTTGAGTAATTTGTGAGAAATTTTATAATTTTTTGATGATTTTTTGTCAAATTTTGAGAAAATAAAGGAATGGGTGGCCGGCGGTGCCGATAGGCGCCGCCGGGAAAAAATTTATTATTTCAGTGTTTATGGCCGCTTTTTTAACAGATTTACCTCAAAAATTTACATTTCTGACTCCAATTTTGAAAATTTCAAAAGGATTGAATGTCCGGCGGTGCCGACAGGCGCCGCCGGAAAAATTTTTGAAAATATTAAAGAAATCGCTTCAAAAAATCATAAAAATGATAATATTTTCTTACTTTTTTTGAACTTTTTGCTGATTTTTTGGGGAATTTCCCGAAATCAGAACAAAAATGGGCCGAAAAAAGAACATTTCTTTGAAAAAAGGACATTTTTGATTTCAAAGATTCGGCCCCTCAAAAAAGGACATTTCTTTAAAAAAAGGACATATCGCACCCCTGGCTTAATGGGTAAATTTTTGTCCGATTTTTTTTTTTTCTCTTGGGTTTTTGAGTAACCCATTTCGTTCCAAAAGTCAAAACGAAGTGTTCACTTCACCTATATTCGACTTTTCCCTACAGTCTATAAACTTCGTAACAACATTAAACCTATGCTCATTTAGTCCTAGGCTTCCGAGCCTAAATTGTAAAAAATTTTCCACCTATAAAAGAAGCGGTGGGGGACTGTTGAACTATTTTTGAAATTTCATTACGGAGATTCCATACCATCCCTGACTTCCTTGACATACAAACAATAAGGGTACACCCCTAAATCACGCCGGCAGACATTTTTTTTTTTAACTCAGTTTAGTTTTTTACTTGAAATTTTTCTCTAAAAAATTACTAGGAAATTTTTCAGGCAGGAAATTACAAAAAAAAACTTAAGATTGACCAAAAATTTTAAGTTGTTTTTCTTGAAACTGTCTATAAAAAAAAACTAATGAAGACTTGAAAAAAAAATTTTCTGCCGGCGTGATTTTGTCCTGTTCCCAACAATAATCATATATTTGAAAATAATTTTCTTTTAATTTTAATAAATTCGTCTCGCATATTGAACAAAACATTTCTAATGTCAAAGCCAACTACATGTGGCCATGGTGGCTTTCAGTGTAGGCATTGCCCGAACAATGGTCATTGCTGTGATTGTTGCAGCTATCCTCCACGTGGGCACGATTGTTGGGCACAGTATCGACGTGAGGAGCGTGAACGTCGCGAGAGAGCGGAGCGTGAACGTCGCGAGAGAGCGGAGCGTGAACGTCGCGAGCAAGCGGAGCATGAACGTCGCGAGAGAGCGGAGCGTGAACGTCGCGAGCAAGCGGAGCGTGAACGTAAAGCGGAGGTAGGCGCGAGGCACCGCGGATCGGAGACCACGATTGCGCATGTGCAGCTGGGCTGGCGCACTACTGCGATACGCGTCACTTTTCCGCGTTGTGTCACTTTTTACGCGTCCCATTTTGTCTCTCACTTTTTTTTAGCAATTTGTGTCTCGGAAAAACATTTTTATTTGAGAAGAACGCGCAAAAAAGGCTCCATGCAAAATAGTTTCCTAATAACTACGGCGCGGATTCTTAGTTTTTTAACTATTTTTTCTGCGGCTTTATTTCGACGAGAAATGCACGAAAAACACATTTTTAGCTCGGAAATTCTTCGTTTTAACGCCACTATTCATCACTAGGAATCACTATTTTGGAGGTTGGCCACTAAAAAAAAAGAATTATTTTGGAAGTTTGCCATTAAAATAATTTTTTGCCACTATTTTGGCGTTTCGTCCAAAATTTATTAACAAAACTGCAATAAAAACAAAAAATACATCCCTAAGAATCGACCAAAATTTTTTTAGAAAATTTACCCCTAAGAATCGACCTTAAAATTTCAAAAGTAGACCTATAAGAAATGAAAAAAATTTCTGAAAAATTTCTGAAAAATTCAATCTCCAAAATTTTTCATTTGCTTTTCTGATATCTTGAGACTAGAACGGTTTTACAAATTCACTTTTGGCCGATAATCTTATGCCTTTTACCGCCACAAATTTTGAAATATACCTCATTTGTAATTGCAATCAGTGAATAAAATTGTTTACTTTATTTTAAATTATTTTTCAAATTAAAAAAAAGCAATTTTAATAAATTTCAGCCCTACATTTGAAACTTTTTCGCCACTATTTTTGTCACTATTTTGCCGTTTTTTTGACACTATTTAGTTAATTATTTTGGAGTTTTTTGCCACTAAAAATCCGCGCCCTACTAATAACTGCCAATTTTATAATTAGTAATCAGATTAAACATTCTTGGTATCATTAGATAGCTTCTATTATTCCCTATGGTTATTTAGAAAAACTTGGTTAAGTTTAAAAAAATATATAGAGTTATTGTTGAAAAACGTAAGAAAAATGTGGCTTTTCGACAATAATTTTTAAAAGTTTTTGCAGCCTAGTAGAGAATACTTAAAGCAATCGAATGAAATTAAGAAACACTTAATCTGGTTGTTAAAAAAAAAAAATTCTTTAAATATTGGCAGTTTTTTGGCAACGACCTTACAATAATAAGAAATGGGCAAAATGTTAGGCCTCGGGTGGGAATCGAACCCACGCCTCCACCCAATCCGTGGGCAGCTCTACCATTGAGCTACCCGAGGCACATCCGCCCTTTCTTTTATGGATCTTATCAACCCCCGCTCTCGGCGTTTTAACCAGCTTCTTCCTTACACAATACATGGCACCATTTCATGCTAGCCAATTGAAACTCGGATTTTTGCGTCTCGTTTGGATTTTGTCTCTGATTTTACCTTTGCCCCTCATTTCTTTTTAAGCCCTAATCTATTAAAAAAACATAGATTTTTTATAAGCCAGAAGGATCATCCCTTTAACATGCTAAGTCTAAGCCGGCCCCTACGGTGTCTGAATTCGACTGATCAACCGATAAACGATTTCCAATCACAAAAAAATAACTGCTTCATCAATTCACTTAACCCACAGCAACGCCTTTAATTTTTCAAAATTTCTGAAGAATCTTGGCTAAGGAGATTTGCTTGTCAAATACTAAGGACCAGGACCAAAACCATGCAGAAATAAATTATATACACATATTTTGTTGTTTTTTAAATTATTCTTTTGTTTTCAGGAACGCCGTCAAAAAGCGGAACGAAAACGGCGTCGGAAAGAAGGTCAAAAATTCGGCCCCATTAACGGAACTAATTAATAATATTTGTGGGACATTTTGCCTATGAAATTTCAGTTAAAAGTCAAATTCGACGACATTTCGCCTAGGGCTGCAATGCGTTTAGGGGGTAATAGTAAAATTCCCCCCCTTCGATTTTCGAAAAATTAAGTCACTAAAAATTGTCTTAAGGCGGGAATTTCAGGGATCGCTGCTGATCACCCATATCTATCAATTTCGCCGAGCTCCGGCCACGAACTCGAGCCTAAAGTCAAAGAAAAATTTTTTCCCAAAATCACATTTATTCAATTCAAAATTCAACAAATGTTGGTGCTTTTATCGTTTGGCCGCTTTTCGGGTGGCCCTCGCCACGCTAAGCCTTAAGCTGGCTAAAGCCGTATGTCTTAAGCGCGCATTTTTAAATTTGATACTTACTAAATAATCATTAACAGTTTTGAATTTTTAATTAAAAGTACTTTGAACAGATTTTTGGGAAGATTCGGCATAATTTTTGTCAAAAACAAAAACAAAAAATTAATCAATTTATAAATTTTTCATATCATTTGATAGCTAATGATTGGCTCTAATATATAATTCATTTCAATGAATTTGATCCGCAACAATACGAAGATAGTTGTTTTTAAGAAACGTTATGAATTATCTATCCCTCCTCCCTGATAATAATGATAACACAAAAAACAAAAAAAAACTGTAAATCTCTAAAAAATCTCTTAACCATGCAGCCAGGGAACGCAGGCGCCGGCAGGAAGCACGGCGTCAACTGCAACAGAAATATGAGCAGGAACGAACTGCGTTCGTTGCCCAGTGTGAACAGCTCGCGCAGGAGGCGCAAAAGACACAAACATTTCTTCAGTTGGATCGCCAACAATTGTGCCGTTCTGTTCAGCAAAAGGTGGGAGATTTGTGGTGGTGATTTGGTGATGCGACATTTGCGGCGCGAGACCAAAACAAAAATCGTAGAATAGTGAACTAAACTCAATGTTTTTTAATGTCATTCGAAAGCCTTGAAAGAAATTAGGGTTCATCCCCGACCCTTCGGTGAGAGAAAAGTCGGGGATCGGGGAGGAAATTCGCCGAAAAAATTTGTAGGGATGGCTGGATAAATTTTAAAAATGTCGGGGAGGAAATTTTCATAAAAAGTCGGAAAAAAATGAAAGAAATTTTTCCAAAACAAAAAAATCTTAAAAACTCATTTAAACACGCTCTCAACCTAACCGCTCTACTCTAGTTTAATTAATTTCTGCAATTTTTGTTTTGTCCCGCGCCGCATTACCTACTCGGAACAATTTAGTTTTATTTATTACAATAATTAAGACGACTTTGACCGTAATGCAATCGCGACCGAATGCGAGCGCTCCAATTCAGTTCCCAGCCGCTGCTGATGTGCAGGTAACATTTTTGCAAATTTGAATTCTACCGTATTATTTTTGTACGGTACATTATTTATTTGCTAAATTTATATTTTCTAATGATTTTTAGCGTACAAATGGGGCCACAAGCGACAACAATTGCTCGTACAGCAACAGCAGGTGTTAATTAAGCCATAAATATGCTATAAAAAATTGTTAAAAATAAATTATAAATATTCGGCATCGGATTTTTAGAAAACAATGTGTTAGAATCCGTGCGGTGCATTTCTTAAATTTCGCCACAAGTCACCTAGGAAATTTTTTTACAAATAATTTGCCGTATTTTTTTTCAAAAGCAAGAAAGTTAAATGATCGGTTCTGGTCGGTTTTACGCGTCCCATAACATTTTAAGCCTCCCAAGAATTTATACATATAATCATGTAAAATTGTTAAAAAACAATTTTTTTGAACTTTTTTTTTTGATATAGATTTGTTTAAACAAATTTTTAATATTTAGGTAATCAATGGAGAACACTTATAGCTAGGGCTAAGTTTTTTAGTGGCGAAAAATCACAAAATAGTTAACTAAATAGTGGCGAAAAATGGCAAAATATATGGTCAATTTTTTTTGATCCATTCGCGGATGTAAGAAGATTTTGATTGAACTATCAAGATTTTTTAATTTGATTGTTTTTTAAGAAAAATTATGATCACTTTTTATCATAAAATTTGTAAAGATGGCAGTTTCACGAAATATTGTACCTACTTATAATTTTTGGCTTTTAAGAAGCTACAACGACCAGCAGAATGAGACGACAGATGTTGGTGCCCAACTCACCTACATTTACGAGCAGTTGCGTGAACACATTAAAGAACTGTCAAAACTTTGTGCGTATTGCACCGAGGTAAAGGAGTCAACCGTGGGCATGGTTGATGTACTGAAAGAAGTGCCGGATCCTGATGATGGCGACATTGAATGTGATGACGAAAGCAGTAGTAGCGATGAGCAAGATTCGGAAGATGATGATGCCCGCACCATTGTCACACACACTCGTCAAGTGAGTGACGAAAGCAGTGATGATGAGGAAGCTGCGGAGCGCATGAAGCAGATGAGCCGCCGTCAACTTCGTGAAGTTCAACTGCAGTTGCCCACCATTTCGGACATTTGTGGCGAAGATGAGGCCAAACTTAATTCATCAATCAGCAAAGTGGAAACCATAATTGGCAAACTCCAAAAATTGGAAAACGATGAAATGCCAATGGACACAAAACAACAAAAAATTGAAAAGCTGCTCAAAGAATGTGATGGCATTGGCAACATTGTGCCATTGTTGGCAATGGCAGAGAAGCAAATTGGCGACCTTTTGGCGTTGGCACACGAAAAAGCGCAAGTATTTTCGGTTGGATTCGAAAATGACGGAAAACGGCGCTTTGACGAAGGATTGCAAAAAGCTGAAGAGGTCTGCCACCATAAGCTGTGAAATTCAACAAGTTTTCAGGATTTCTTTGGTGTAGGGGGACGGCACTCAACTCTTTTTTTTTTACTTTTTTTTTGAAAAATTCAAAATGCGTCCAAACTTTTTTCAGAAGCAACCAAATAAAAATTCTTTGTACCATTCAATACCATAAGTGTTCTTCGCTCTTTTCCTGCAATATTTCGAATAATTTCAAAAAATTTGGCCAGCTTCGAAAAAGTTATGGCAAAGAAAGTAAAAAAAAATCTCAATTTCCCGCACTTCTTGGTCACAACTTTTTTTTTTTAATCTGCGCCAACTTTTTTGGCATATTGCAGACTACCAGAGAATGCTTAAAGCTTATCGAATCATACTAAGAATGTTTAATTTGGATGTTTCTGAAAAAAAAAAATAGTGAATTTTGTTTGAATTTTTTCAAAATAAAAAAACGAATTACGTTTTACCGGTATAGGGAGGGGGTCCTGGTGCATTACCGAAAATGCGTCAGTGATACTAAATAAACAGGACTGGGCTTCCGACCCTAAGCAGGAATCGGCTTTTCAACATGTCCAAATAGCCAAGGGCTTCCATATTTATGACTCCCTTTTCAGTAATCGGTAAATTTAACCAATTTTTAGCGCGGCCAATTTTTACCATGGCCAACACCCATTTATTGGGAAAAGGAATTTATTTAAATTAAAAACAATTGTTTTTAAAATTATAAATAAGTTAAAAAGATTTCATTTCATTTAATATAATAATTATTATTTATTATAATTTTTGCAACAGGCATACAAACGTCTGCTAAAGCACAATTTGGAGAAATTGGAGCACCAATTCTATGAGGATTGTTACAAAACAATGCAACCAATTGTCAATGATATTCGTGAACAAGCATGGCTTCTAAACGACTTTCATTACTATTTTTTTCGGGCCTTTGGCGCGCATGAGATGTGTTGTGGAGTGAAAAATGTACATAAGAATGAAAAATTAGGGACCGGCGAACAGAGTTCGGTGTGGACGGTTCAGTGCGGAGGCATTTTCAAATGCCATAAAATCTGATTTTTTGACTGATTTATTTAATGAATTTAGTTTTTTTTTAAAATGGCGATTTACTTGGATCTTCTGGGCATCTGTGCGCTATTGTTCATCCCCTGCGGCTGTATCTGCCCCAACTCAAAGGTGTGGGTTCTGACGGTGGGGGGGGGGGGGTCATCTTTTTGTGTGCCCATCTTAGTGTGAGCGTGAATAAAGCACATATTAAGAGCCATTCAATGATGACACCAAGAATGTTGAACATACCGTATTTTCTCTAATAGCCGCCCCCCTCCATTTGCCGCCCCCTCCAATTGGCGCCCCCCCCCCTCCCCCCTCCCCCTCAAGGGGGGGTTGAAAAATAGCCGCCCCCCTCCATTTGCCGTCCCCCCCCCCCCTCAAGGGGGGAGAAGGACCAAGCCAACCAAAGAAAATGCTCCGCTCCTTTTCTGACTCAATCAATTGACTTTTAAATTTTTGTTATTTATATTTGGTAGTTTCTGTACCGTGAAAATATTTTTTGAAATGAATTTCTGATTTTTTTAAAGATTTGCGAGACGGTCGTAGCACAAGTTGCAAATCCTTCGAGTCCCAAGCAACAATTGATGGCACTTGTCAAGGCACGTATCTTACTTAAATGCGAAAAGAGTTGCCAAAACGACCTCATTGCCGGAGGCATTCTACCGGCCCTCATCAACTGTTTACAGTCTAAAAAGTAAGTGTGTGTGTGTGTGTTATTGTTGTGTGATCACTGATCAGCTAGCTAACCAACGAAAGTGCAAAAAGTTGGGCGTCGGCTGATGAAAATTGTGTACATTGATTTTCGGGGAAATCCCGTCATAATGAATGCATACATATCAAAACAAGTCCATTAACCGATAGCTAAAACCACTCCCCTAAAATTTTTTCTAGATACGCCCCTGGGTGGGTGCTTTTTAAGAGTTGTAGAATTTAGCTCAATAAAAAAATGCTATAATAAATATTTAAATATATAAGTATGATTTTAAAAATTCTTGCACAGCATAACGCTTCAAATCGAAACCGTCTTGACTCTACAACTCGCTGGCCTCAAGTTCATGTTGAAAATCGTGGAGGCGGGCGCCATGCCGCACTTACTCAACCTTTTGAAATCGTCAAACATGCAGTTGTGTAAACTTTGTTTGGATTTCATCATTTACACAAGTAAGTTTATGCTTCATAACATTGGCTATATGCGGACGGAATTCATTGTATCTTTTTACGAATAGAAATTACGAATTTTCCGTACACCTTTGCATAACATAACAAAACAAAACAAAATTTTTTGCCGTTGTCTCTGCTTCATTTGTTTCTGTATGATTGCAACAGTTCATCTGGTGCCTTACCTGGGTTCAAGCATCCGTTACCATTTCATTGAGTGTGGCGTTGTGCAATCGCTGCTTGAGCTTGCTGACACTCATTGTAGCAACATGGACATTTTGAAATATGTCGCACAGGTTGGTGCGAGAAAAATATACTTCTGCTAAGGGAGGCGGCGCTAGAACATTTCGACACTGAATGACTTTTGGACAGAAATTTCTTAAATTAATAATGTTAGGGGTTTCCGTGGTCAAATTTTCGCCAGTATTCGAGTTCGTAAAGTCCATTGCTGTCGAAATGTCTTTTACTTTCGAAAAGGTCCTCCTTCGGTCGAAATGTTTTAAAAAAAATGAATTGGCGTCATCTTCTTATTAAGCAGAACTTTTGCACTCAAAAAGAAATTTAAAACAAATTTATATTTTCCAAGGCTATTGACATTTTTTACAATAAATGTGATGACAATGCGTCGCAAAAAATTTTGGTGGATGTGGAAAAATTTATTGATGAACACCAGCTGAACCCCACGAATCTGAGATGGTTTCTGCCAGTTGAAATTTTGACCAAATTCAACTCGATCCAGGTGATTGGAAAAGTTTCTCGTAAATCTGCCAAGTGGACGCTTTGTAAAGCATTAATGCTTCATAACTTATTCACAACCAATAAAATACTTAATTTTTTAATATTTTATTATATAATATAATTAAATTTGTCAATTATTTATTACACAACATTAATTACTCATTTCTTAATAAAATAAATATTACTTAAACAAGTAATTAAGTTTAAAAAAAATATATTTTTTCGAAAAATTCGACAAAAGTCTTCATAACAATCAGAACCATCAAAAACCAGAGGTTTATGTTTCTCTATTTTCTTGCAAAACCTCAAAAAATGACCAAAGTACAACAAAATTTATGGCCAAAAAAAATTATTGAAAACCGATATTTGGCCATATTTTTTTTTTACTTGGCCAAATTTTTTGAGATTTTACAGTTTAATTTAGAACACAGTGAATAATATTAAAATAAATAGAACTTGGTTGGTTCTGAAAAAGTTCATGATGATTTTTGCTGAAAAATTTCGAGAAACGATATGAATCATCCTTGACACCAATGAACAGATTACTAAAACTATTTCTTTTTATAAAACACAATTTCAGATTGCCCAACCATACAGAGTTGAATTCAAATTAGCTGTAAGCATGCGGATGTTCATTCACAACTTTATCGACCATTTTGAAACGGTAAAAATGGATAAAATTTGCTTTTATATCATTTTATCGTTTTCTATAAACGAACCCGAAAGACTTTTTCTCGGAAACAATTCTCTAAAACCTTACGGATTCGTTCATTATAAACCTTTGGCGGATGATAAATAATTTGTCCGATTTAATCAGATACACACACACCCATTCTTCAATTAATATTTTTCCCAAAGCTTGCGTTAAATTTTGAAAAATGGGCCATCAACCGGGCAGAGGTGATCAGAAGTCGGCAGCACATTGAAGAACTGCGAAAGGAGTACAAAGCGGAGTTTTTGAAATTTCGCAAGAACAAATTTGTGTGGTTGGAGCCAAACAGGTGGGATTTTGTGTAAATAAAATTTAAAAAATATGGTTTTCGGGTCTTTTTAAGGTTGTTGAATAACGAATATGACTTCAATTTCGAACCCCTGACCCTAACTCGAACCAATCGACGAAAATTCAAAATTTTTCATAATGTTTCAATTCCCCTATGTCAGTTAATACTTTTATTAAGCATGTGAAGTGATTTTCGCATTTTTAGACTATTAAGACTAGTGCTCGGCACGGTATCGGTAATCAGTTAAAAAATACCGAAATTTCGGTATTTACCGAAATACCGCGGTAAAATCGGTAGTACCGCGGTATTACCGAATACCGAAAATCTCACTTGCCGAACACTATTTAAGACTAAAAATAAAATTACTGAAAAATTGAATTTTCGACCTTTTACTCGAATTGGGGCCGGGGTTTGAAATAGGTATCAATTATTACCCTTTTAAATGTAAAGCATTCGAAAAATTTATATTTTTTCCAACTTAAATAATAATTAGTTATGGGTCGGGGTTGGTTCGCCGCGGCCAGTTCGCCGCGTACTGTTCGCCGCGTACTGTTCGCCGCGGGTTTTCGCCGCTGGTTTTTTTGCCTCCGGATGTTTCGACGCGGCCAGTTCGTCGCCCGTTGAAAAATACTTTTTCGTTGCCAGTATTTAAAAATAGAAAATTTTGATATTATTCTATTTTTATCATATCACCTTTTTTAACTCTTTACATTGTTATGCATTTGTAAACAGATTTTCCCCCATAATGACAATTTTGAGTCTATTTTGAAAATTCTCAAAGGAATTGAGCGTACGGCGGTGCCGACAGGCGCCGCTGGGAAAATTTTAAAAATATTAAAGAAATCGTTTCAAAAAGTTAAAGAAAAAAACAGTAATATTTTCTTATTTTTTTACCTCATAAATAGAGCTCGAAAAAAGGCGCCAAAAGGCACCAAAAAATTGCAAAAAGACATGAAAAGGCACAAAAATCCTCAAATAGGCATTAAAAACTGAAAAAAGGTAGAAAAATTTTGCACTTTTCGAGCAATTTTTTAGTCGAAATCACATTCCGAACCCGGACCCGGAAAAATCCGGCCAAGTCCGGTCCGGTGCCTATCCCTAATAAATAGTGAAAGGTCAGTTTTGAATATTTAATTTTTTTCACTTTTTAAAAGAATTTTCAAAACACTGGCGACGAAAAAAACCATTTTTAAACGGGCGACGAACTGGCGGCGAAACGTCCCGCGGCGAAAAATCCGGCGGCGAAAAAACCGGCAGCGAAAAACCCCGAACTGGCCGCGGCGAACCGGGCGGTTCCCTTAGAGTAGAGCGGAACCGGGGCTTTTGACAAAAACCGGGACTTGCCGGGACTGGAAAAGCCGGGACCGGGACCAAGATTTTCAACCGGGAAACGGGACTAACCGGGACTTTTCTGAAGCAAAATTTTTGGGGGAATTTATTAAATTAAAAAAAAAAATTAACTAAAAATTCTACATTTGAATGTAATTTGAATCTCACTTGTATGCTTTTTTTTTTGCCTTGGACATAAAATGTAACCAAGTTAAGTAAGGGGGCCGGCGGTGCCAATAGGCGCCGCCGGGAAAAATTTGGAAAATTAATTATGATTTATTAACAGATTTTGACCAGAAATTAGTCAATTTTATAGAATTTTTGAGATAAATTTTCAGAAAATCAAAGGTAAAAGATACCGACGGTGCCGATATGCGGCACAGGGGAAATTTTTTTTAAATCAAATGAAATTTATAAAGAAAAATTGTGTAAAAGAAATGTTAATTTTTGCTGTAGTCATACCACCCGACCAAATTACCAACTGAGCGACTCGCTAAAAAAGGAATATTTATACGAATCTTTGCTCCTAAAATTTATTTTTCTCACATGTTACTCTCCTATTTTCGTGTTTAGACCCCATTCTTACCAGTGCTTATTTAGTCCCGGTTTAGCCCGCAAGTTTCGGGACCGGGACTTGACTTTTTTTTTTTGAAAAAGTGACCGGGACCTGAAAAACCCGGGAATTCCCGGCCCGGTCCCGGTCCCGCTCTACTCTAGTTTAAACAAGGTTATGAAAGAAAAACACGTTTTTTTCATTTTTAAGCCAAAAATTTTAAAAAACATAACGGAATTTTATGACAATTATGTATATTTTAGTAGGTAAACTATCCAAATATTGCAAGTTTTATTTAACTTTAATAATTTCCATAAAATTTCCCAAGTTTTAAGCTTAACGAATTGCCCACTTTTTTTTGTTTGTACAGAGACAAATATTTTGAGCGGGAATTGGATGAGTTACTGAGAAATGGAAAGAATACAGTGAACTCTGTGGAGGTGAACTGCTCGGATGCCGATGCATTGGCAATGAGGGACTTCATCAGCGCACTTGAGCGTGCAAAACAGGTGATAACGGACAGGCGCACTGCGCCGCGCCGGCGGATCAGTACGAAACATTTCCGCCGCAAATGGGGGACAATTCGTGCAAAAAAGGCGTTCATACATACAATTCTCTAACAAACTAATAAATAAATAAAAAAAGTTATGGGCCAAAAAATATACGATACGCCATTCATTGTACGAACTGTCATGACACCGGCGCGCGCCAACAATTCATCAACTCAGCTAAACACATCCCTCGGATTCGTCAACTCAGAATTTTTTAACAACAAATTAGCCATTTACATAAAATTCGGAGGTGCCATTCTTCGGTTTATATGTTGCAAGTGATCTATCGGAATTAGAATCCCGGGGATTTTGGTGCGATCGGGATTAAACCAGCAGAACTGAGATTTTTAGGCCTAGGACCCGGAGTCGGATCCCTGCTCCGATCACTTTTAAAATTCGTTAACAGAAAATTGCTGACCCATCCCTAATCGGCTGCTGAACCATCCTTGTTTAGAGCTTCGAATGTTGGCAAATGAAGAACAACAAAGGCAACAATGATGGTCAGTTATCATTTGAAGAAGTTGTCAACCAAATTATGCAAGCCGAAGAAGTTGTCAACCAAATTATGCCCGGCGGTTTCTATGTCAGCGAAAAACACATGAGTAAACAAATATTTATTCATTATTAATTTACTTAGTTATTTTATGAAAAAATTGTTTAAAAATTTATTTAAAAATTAAAATAATAATTATTTATTTGAGTTTTTATTGTTTTTAAATAAACACCACCCTTTTGGCGCTATCAAAAACTGACTAATCGGAAATGCCCAAGTATATATAAATCCAAAATTTTAACACATTTCTAAATGCATATAATATTATTTTTTGTTTTATATTTAAATTTCTTATTTTTAATTATTTATTGAAATTTGTTCGTCCCAATATTATAAATGACAAATTTTCTGTTTATGCCTAATATTTTTAGCTCCTGAAATGCTAAAGGAGATCAACGACAAACTGCCCAAATGGCTTCATGATTGCTACGCGGAATATGAGACAAAAATCAGTGAATTTGAGGACTTTGGCGTGGATGAAATTAAGAAATGGTGTGAGGACCAACAAACATTGTGCCAAGCACCGTTTGGACACAAACTCGCTCTGATTGCCCATGGCGTTCAGCTGATCAGTGGCAAGTTTTTGTAATGCACCCATGCTTAATACTAGAGATCGGATCGATACGAAGTACATATTATTTCGAAATTTTTTCGATATTATCGAAAAAATACCGATCGACCCTCCTGTCCGGTGTCTACTTAATACCTCATTTTGGGGATGGTATGTTTGCGGGGTGTCATGACAGTTTGTACAACGATGGCATTTGATACAATTCTCAAGTTTTTGTCCCATAACTTTTCTTTTTGTCTGTGCACAAATTTCTACAAAATTGAAGTCATTTGAGAAATCCAAGAGCTAAGAAACTATTTATTATTAAGCAGAAGTTAAGCGATTAAATAAGTTTCAAAAAAAAAAAAGCTAGAAAATAAAACTCATGAAAACCTTGGGTTAGTTTTTTATTCGTTATTTTTTTGAAACTTAACGAAATTTTTCAACAACTTAGCATACAAAGAAAGAAAAATGAACAAAAATCACTTACCCTGCTGATCAAAAACAAATAATTTGTTTTACATTTATTTGTACAGGGTTCACACCACGGAACACGCAACTGGTCACCATCATGTTGCGAGAGTTTGTCGACAAAGAGTGTCCAGCAGAAATGGGCGGTCCAATGATGCAAGTGTCGACCGGTGAAGGCAAATCATGGATTGTCGCAATGTCAGCCGCAATGATGCATCTGTCTGATGGTTCAAAGAAGAAGCCGACGACTGATCAGCAGCAGGATGTCCAGCAGAGGAAGCTTGTCGCCGTGATCACATCCGGCAAAATATTGGCGAAGAAAGATGCGGTCGGAATGCAGGCATTCTTCACACTTTTCGGACTGACGGTGGACCACATTGTGCACCATTACACGGATGAGGAGAAGTAAATGGGGGCGCGTTGTCTAATTTGTGATTCGGGATAAATGAGCCAAGAACTCAAAGGCGCCAACTCCTCTATCCCCAAGATTTGTCGCCCAGCTAAAAAAAAACTTATTTATTCTATTTGGTCACCCATTGTGAGAAGAAAAATTAAGACTTTTTTATTGGTAATTTCGTACCCAAACTTAACTTTATTGGTATCATTTGGTAGCCCATATTTTTCTCGATTAGCAGCATGTTAAATTATGAAAAAAAAATTCATTAAGTTTAAATTAGGTCAAAGATTTTAAACAAAAAAGTTTTTCTAAGATATTGGCGAACTTTTTAAAATTTTGTAGACAAATGAAAAATGATTTATGCCTATCGAATAATTATCAAATTAATTTGGTTGCCTTTGAAAAGTTATGACGATTTTTTGTTCCCCCCCCCCGTTTCTAAACTTATAATTTTTCTTTAAAAAGTTATTCGTAAATTTTTTTAGGCAGGAAATTTCAAGAAAAACTTTGAATTTTTGGAATTTTCGAAAATTTTATTCAAAATTTTGCGAAAATTTAAAGTTTTTCTTGAAATTTCCTGCCTGAAAAAATTTCCTAGTAATTTTTTAAAGAAAATTAGAAAGTTTTTTTTTAAATTTTCGAGGGGGGGGGGAAATGAAGGGTACCCGTCCCAGCACACTTTGAGGGCACGAAATTTTGTTTTAATAAGCAAAGCAAATTTACTTTTTGTTTTTCACAATACAGTTTGCAACGGGCATATGCTTCTCATGTCATCTATGGAACGATGCAAAACTATCAGGCCCATGAAACATATGACGAATTTTATGGAAAGGTAAGTAAACCCACCCGAAAAAAGACTGTGTAATTAAATTGTTCCATAAAAAAAAATTTAAAAAAAATTTAAAAAATTAGATAAGAAAGTTGTAATTTTGTATTTCAATTCGGGAGTGGATTTTTCGGCACAAAGTTTTTCCGGTGGGTGACAAAAAGGCCAATTGACATTTGGTCCTATAGCTGAAAATCGGATATAGGACCAAATGTCCGATTTTCCACTATAGGACCAAATGTCCGATTTTCCACTATAGGACCAAATGTCCGATTTTCCACTATAGGACCAAATGTCCGATTTTCCACTATAGGACCAAATGTCAATTGGCCTTTTTGTCCAAAAGACATTTTGTACCATGGACCTTTTGTTACCCAGCCAGTTTTTCGGCACGTCTTTTTTTTGCGCGAGTTTTGGCGTAAAACTAAGTTTTTAGGATTATTTTTTTTAAAAACAGTTTTTTTTAATTCGGGAGCGCCGAAAATTCCGCGCCAAAAAACCCGCGCTGAACCTGGCGGTTCCGCTAATTAGCACATTAATGAACACGGGTGTCAATCAACAATTATGGATCTACATTTAGAATGTCAGAGGCGGTCGTCAAATTTCAGAATTTATCATTGATGAAGGCGATTTTTCGAAGGTACTCTTTACAACTAACTATCTCACGATCTTCATATTTTTTTTTTTGCGAAAAAATCGACGAAACCCTTTTTTTCCAGGGGCACTTTAAAAAATTCAATTTCCGACCTTTTTTTTCTGCCTTAAGCTTTTGAAACTAAACGGTTTCGTATAGAAATCTTGGAATATTGAAAATACCAATAATGCACAATTGGGTAGGTTTGTGGAAAATTTGTCGGAAAAAACCGTCAAATTTTTACATTCATTTGTATTGCTCGGTAGCACTGAGGCTAGCAAAATTTTTCAAAAAATGTTACTGAGGATAATATAAGTGATGCCAGTAAATACCTTATTATTTGAACCTTTTTTTAATGAAAATCAAAAACTTTTTCCCCCGAAAAATAGCTAAAAACTTAAAAATGTCGAAAAGTATATTTATTGTTTCTTTAACAGACCCGCCCCACACCCTCACTCTAAGCAAATTCTTAATACAGTAGTACCCTTTGGTTTGAACCGTGCTGACGCGTTTCGTAAAAAAGGCCACCCATGCGCTTTTCGTAAATGGGCCATCAACAAAATATAATGTTATATTCTTTAAAAATATAATTTTATAATTTTTTATTTAAAACATAAGATTGGTTGGTTTTACGTAATATTATAGAATTATTGGCAACCTTAATTCTTGCTAATATGCCATATAAAAGTCTGATCCAAAGCATAATCCGGCCATTGAACAAATATTTATATTGTCAAATCATTCAAAGATGAAGAAGATGTATTAATCAAATAAATGATAATGAGAAAATCTTGGATAAATCATTAAATACCCCGGAACATTTTATATTTCTGTTAATGGCCCATTTACGAAACGCGCATGGGTGGCCTTTTTACGAAACGGGTCAGTTCCGTGGTTGGTCGATTCACAAAAAGTGCAAATTTTACTGAATTTTCGACTATATTTATTCATAACTTTTCTCAAAAGCAACCAATTTAAACAATCTTAGTATAGCACAATAGCCCTTCAATTACTCTATTTGAATGCTAAATTTCAAAAAAGTTTATTAAGTTTTTCAAAAGTTATGGCAATTTTTTCTACTTTTTTGGCCGTAACTTTTGAAAAAGTAGATGAAATTTTTTGAACTTTATCAATTCTAATAGGGCAATTCAATGCCTATCGTATTATACTAATATTATTTAAAATGGTTGCTTAAGAGAAAAGTTATGACTAAATTTAGTCGAAAATTCAGTAAAATTTGCACTTTTTGTGAATCGCCCTAGCACCGTCAGTTCCGTCTGAGCCAAAACGATACGGTACCGACTGACTGGTCGATCGATACCTTCTCTTTCTTTTGTAGAATGACGATGTGCTCAATGAGCGGGAACTTCGTCTGTCGGTCAATTCGCCAGGGATGGAAAGTGTGAACGAGCTGTTACTTTTTTTGGCATTTGTTCGTGACATGAGTTTGAGACAAATGATAAGCCAAGGCGAACTTGTCGACCAAGATCGCCTGACTGAGGAGCAAGAAAACAGTGTCAAATCAGTCATGGTCCGTCTTGGGTGGGAATGGTTCCAAGCCTAAAAATTACTAGGAAATTTTTTCAGGCAGGAAATGAAAAAAAAAATAAAATTTATTGGAAATTCCAAAAATTTTGCAAAATTATGTTGTTTTTTTTTTTAATTTCCTGCCTCGAAAAAATTTCTAGTATTTTTTAAAGAAAAATTCAATTAGTTAACTCAAAAGTTATCGACAAAAAAGTTAAAAATAATAAAATTTTCGTGTTAAGTTTTAAAATTTGATAAAAATTTCTTGAATTTTTTTTTGATAAGCACTCCATAAGCTATTGAAGGACATTAAGATGGTGAAACGTCCGTGGTAGCGGGGGGCCCGTACCCCCAAACTCCAGTTGGGTAATGAATGACCATAAGTCTTTATTCGGGGTAAAATGGGGGTACAATAGGCCACCTCCCCAGAACGGTCTCGGGAGAGAGACTTCGCCCGGGAGGGCCCCACAGCATAAGTTCGGTCGGCCGACCAAGAGTGATTGGGTAATGTGTGGGGGGAACGCCAATCCCGGGGTCCGCCCCTTTTAGCCCCCGGGAACAATTGGATAGGGCCAATGAGCGAAGACGGCCAAAAAGTGAGTGTTCAATGGATTAATTTTTTTGTTTCAATCCTTTTTTTAGAGTCCAATCCAGGATTTCCATTTTCGCTTTTTTAACCCAGCTTTTGGCTTCTTTTTTTGGTACAATTTCCGGTTAAAATTTTCTTATTTAAGAAACATTATGCCCTCCAAGTTGTTGACCACCATTGTGTCGGTGCTACGAGTACGGACAATGAAGAGGTATAAATGTTTGACAATGCATAGTAAATAATTAATTGGAAGATTACCATACAACATACCATTTAAAAGGGAAATGCCGACAAAAATATTGGAGGAGAACAAACAACAAGCACAAATGATGACAAAGAAGATGCCTTAGAAAAAGCTATAGCCAACATGACGCCAAAGGTGCCCAAACACCTACACAAATTCATCAAGTTGGAGCTGGACGGATGGTGCGATTCGGCAATGCAGGCGCTGAAAATGAAAAACGGTGTGCAGTTCATTCTGGATATGACACCAAAGCAGGATCAGCAGCAGAACCAGAGCAACAACAATAACAACAACATTGGCACTGGCAACGGCACGGTTGCTGTGCCAACAACAGCAAGCGCAATGCGCATCGTCCCGGTGGACAACCTGAACAGTGGCATCATTGAACAAAACTCTCAATGGGACAAGGGCTTGCAACAGATGGTCCAGATCAGCATGGGTGCCGAGATCACCCCGATCAGCTTACCATCGGCATACAAAACCTGCACTACTTTTTTGCTCAACAAAAAGGCCAAAATAACATCGATCACTGGCACTGTTGGCTCGATGAATGAGCGTGAATTTTTCAGTTTGTTGTTCAAGTTGATGATCGTTGTTGTGCCACGCTTCAAAGTCCGTGACTACAAAAAAGATGCCGAAGATTTGTTGTGTAAGGACAACGAAGAGTGGTTGAGCACCATTGTTGAAAAAGTATGTGTCCCCACACAGGAGCAGCTCGTTTCCCCTTCGCATCGTTTTCCCTCCAAAAAAAAATCAAAAAAAATATTAGTAAACTGAAAATTTTTCAAAAATCTGAAAATTTTTAAAAATTCTAACAACCTTTTCTTATATTTTCAATGGAAACTCTTAAAAAATTAAGAGATTTTAGAGATTTCGGATTTGTGGATTTCGCTCTAAGGGATTGTATATAAATATATATATATATATATATATATATATATTAGTGTTCTTCAAAACCACAGTATACCGTACCGAAATATTTGAAGGGATTTCGGTATTTTTTCGGTGAGTGCACCCCAAAATCTCGCCGCCGAAATTTAAAATAAACATTTCAGTTAAAAAACCCATTTGTTCCCTTCTTAGTCACTTTAAATAGTAAGTATGGGCGCGTAAGCTAAGGATCAGGGATTGTAGTAAAAATCGTTCATTCAATTTTTTGGCACTATTTTTTTTCTGGCTTCTGTGGTGGGCTATGGATTTTTTTGCGGCGAGATTTTGTCCCGTCCCCTTTTTCGGTATCGGTTTCGGGAGAAAATTAATGACGTCTTTCTTAGTAGGCGCATTCTCTGTCTTAGACCCTGATTTTTTCGGAGCAGGACATTTCTTTCCCGCCATTTCTTTCCCAAAATTATTCAGGTTGTGATACGGTTCTGAACAACAAGTACCGGTAATCGGGACAAACTTTATGAAGAAAATTAGCAGTCAATTAACAAAGCATAACCATTCATATATGAAAACAACGAACTAGCTTACTGACGCTTCCGCTCCGAAAGCCGAAATTCCGAGTACCGAATAGTGTAAATTATGTCCGAGTGCCGAAAAGGCCGAGTTCCGAATGATTTTTTTAAAACAGACACTACTCTATAATTAAGGCTTAGTTTAGGTCTAAACTTTGGCATAAGCTTAAGCTCGACTAGGTCTAGGCTTTTATGTTTTCATTTTTTTAACAAAAGCCATTTTGGCTTTTTTTGTGCCATTCGGAACTCGGATTTTTTTTTTTTGTTCTATTCGGCACTCGGACCGGTAGCCCTCACTGACCCATCTCAAAATGTTTGCAATCCCACGCAAATATTCAACAATAGTCTGTTCTCTAAGTCCTGCAACTACAATGTTGCTATTCGTTCATCTATTCTTTGGTAACTAAGCCTTTTTTTTCGTTGCATCATCTCCCCTAACAAATTCTTCATAAAGTTTGTTCCGATTTCCGGTACTTGTTGTTCAGAACCGTATCACCACAACCTGCCGTAATGAAAAATAATTTTGGCAAAGAAATGTCCTGGGAAAGAAACGGCGGGAAAGAAATGTCGGGTACCGGATTTTTTAAAGGATATTTGTCTAATTTTTTTTTTTCTTCAAAATATATGTGTGAATTTATAAGGCCTTGGAATACTCTGCCAACCGTGCGGTTGTGATCACTACCGGTTCCATCGAAGATGCCGAAGCAATTGAAGAAGCACTGAAACAACACCCAAACTCAGACATTGGCAAATCAAGGCGAATTCGAATGTGCACTAAGGTGTACCTACAATTTTAATAAATTTTAGAATTAATTTTTTTCAACTTAAATGTTGTTTGTAAATTTACAAAATTCTAAATCACACCCAGAGTCCCGGGTATGTTTGACAAACATTAAATCGGCACCAATAAGTTGACCTCTGGGTCCCGAGTTGAGACCTCCCCCGCAGCCTTTTTCTGATTTGCGACTCTATTAGTTCGACCTCCTGTCCGGTCTCTAATTAGTATAACATCAAGTTCCGTGCCACAGCTTGTTTAGCAGAAAATTCGGCTCTTATACAGTCTAGGGGCCACATTTTTTTTTCACATTTTAAAATTAAATATGCCAATCTATAGGTTTTCGTGGTCGCTGGTCACGAATCCGGCATCCATTTCGCCCTATTTCGAACCCCGAACCCAAATTTCGAACAGAAAGTCGAAAAATTTTTCTTTTTTCAAAATTCACATTTATTGCACAAAATCGATTCAAATGCACGAAATTCATAATAAATGATAAGAAAAACAAGAGAGCACGACTGGTGGACACAAAAGACGTTCAAAAATGCAGAGCATTTGCCAGAGACCAGCTGATTTTGAATCGTAGAGGCGAATGAAGACCAAAGAATGGCCATTTCGTGCATTTGAATCGATTTTGTGCAATAAAGGTAAATTTTGAAAAAAGAAAAATTTTTCGACTTTCTGTTCGAAATTTGAGTTCGGGGTTCGAAATAGGGCGAAATGGATGCCGGATTCGTGACCAGCGACCCCGAAAACCTATAGATTGGCATATTTAATTTTAAAATGTGAAAAAAAATGTGGTCCCTAAACTGTATAAGAGCCGAAAATTCTATTTTACATTAAAATACCGGATTATCCGGTTTTTGGAGGATTAATGCCTGGTTTTTTTGCATAATTTTGCCGGCTTTTGCCCATTTTGAGAGATTTCGTATGTTCTACTTAATCTATTTATTTCAAAATTTAATCTTTCGTATATTTTTGACCAAATTCTAAAACAATTTTCATGAATAAATAGTATTAGCGATTGTTATTATACCGATTATTGTATTAAGGGCACGGATGAGGAAAGTGAATCTTTGGAAGAGGATATGCAACCAGGGGACATTTTAATCGGCACCTTGCTCATCGCGCGTGGTGTGGACGTAAATCCTACGCTTACAGTAGGGCACAATTATGACCAATACCGTATTATTTTATAGGCAATTCTTTCTTGGACATTTCATAAAAATCGCCACTGGGTGTCCAAATTTGAACTATCTTGTCAAAATTCGATAGTCCTATTCTGCAAAATTCCAAAAAATATGGGCCAAAAATAATGAATTTGATAACAAACATTTATTTTTATTTATTTTTTGCTACCAAATAGAGAATATATTGCTACCGAAATACATATGTATACCAAGCTTGTTGTAAATTCATTGTTTTTTATGGTAGTTATTTTTTCTATTTTTTTTTTCGAAAATATTGTACATAATTTGATCTAAACATATTAAAAAAATAAAATAATAAAAACCGCCAAAAACAAAAAAAGACCCGAATTACAACAACAACAACAACAACAACAAACCTTGTCTCACCCTCATCATATCTTACCCAATTATACGGGATTCGTACCTGAGCATAGGTGCTGAAGAACGGAGGCTTGGGGCATATCACCGCTTTTGCGGCACCCAACAAACGCGTCGATGAGCAGGTGGCCGGCCGCGTTGCGCGCAATAGCCAGCCGGGGTCCGGTCGTGTGATTGCACGCGAAGCGGACGCCAAGCAGATGCTAGGCATCGCAGAAGATGAACAGTGGACGGACGAGGAAAAGGGAAAATGGCACGAAAAACGTGAAGCGCTGGTCCAGGACCAGCTGACAAACTTCATGACAAATCGCATCACACTGACCATATTTCGCGGTAAGGTGTCTGACGTGCAAAATTGAAAATTTTGGGGGTAGCAAAAAAAAAACAAAAAAAAATTTGTTTTGTTCTTTGTCAAATTAAATGGCACATCTTGATCGGATCGGATATTGTGTGTATGGAGATTTTTTTTGTAATTTTAATTGATCATTCCATCATTTTAAATTTTTTTTGTGGGTTTCCATAGAAATTTTTTAAGAAATAAATTTTACCTGAATTTTCATGGAAATTTTTTAAGTTTAAACTAAAGTTTAAAAAAAAGAAAATAAAAAATTTTTGTTTCAACATTCATCATTTTAAGATTTTTATGTTGTATGGTTTTCCTTAGAAAATTTCTAATTTTCCTGAATATTTTCTAAGTCTTACTAAAGTTAAAAAAAGGAACTTAAGTCGTTATGTTTTTTTTATTGGTGAGAACAAATTTTCACATGGCTTCATGTGATTTTGTCCCTCTTTTATCAGCTGATCTCTACCAGCGTATGTGCCGTAAAATGAAAGAAGTACGGGCAATGTGTGTCGAAGCAGGGGACAAGTGTCTGTACGCTGATGACCAAATCAAAGAAAAATGGGGCTTCTGGATCAACGAATTTGATCATAACATTCAAAAAGAAATTGACAATGGCAAAAAAGCTGGGAAGTCGGTGGAGTAAGTTGTTTTTTATGGCAATTTATATTTGATTTCATATGTTTGGCACAAGTGCAAAAATTTGATGGACGCGGATACCATATTTTCTCTAATAGACGCCCCGGGGCGTCTATTTTTCGATCCCCCTCTAGGGGGGGGGGGCGTCAAATGGAGGGGGGGGGGGCTTCTATTATAGAAAATACGGTAATCAGAAAAAAATAGGCCAAAGCCCGGCGCAAAAAAAGTCTTCATGCCGAACTGAGGAGTGGTTCCGAGAAAATGGAATTCCGACGTTCCCTAAAAAACTTTTAGAACGCAGAAATCGGAATTCCGAAAGCCCAAATAGTTCCGGAAAGTCGGAATTCCAACCTCGGAAATACCGGCTCGGACTCGGAACTAAGAATTTTTTTAATGCCCAAAACACGTGCTGGCGCCTTTTCTTAAAACTGCCAAAAAGACAAAACAAAATATAAATGTACATATTAATCCGGTGTAATTTTATTTAAAATCTAAATAAATGATAGTTTTCATTATTATATTATACATTTATGTTATATAGAATTGGCAGTAGAAACATTTTTGGCAGTTATAAGAAACGCGTTAGCACTCCCAGAGTGTTTGTTTAGTCGAGTTTAAGCCTTTATAAAAATTTCAAAAAAATTTACATAATTAATGAATGTTTGATAATATTTTGAGCCCAGATATTTCTCTATTAGAAACAAAAAATTCGTTTAGTTTAAACGCAAATTTACTGCTTACAACCTTTTTTTTTTTTTTTTTGTAATTAACCTGAATTTTTTGAATTTAATATATTTTAATAGAAATGCAAATTAAAATATTTAATTTATCGATTCTAAAAAAAATTATCATCTATGTATTCAACTCTACAAAATGTGTCCACTTGGCGCATTTAAGAAATGACCTAGCACCACCACATTTATCTGTTCTGCTGATGGTTACCCCACATTTGTGCCTCGGACATTTGCGCCTATGGCCTAAATCCATTTCCAAATTTAGCATTTATCACTAGGGTAGCTACAAATATTTACGAAAAATCCCAAAATATTTAAATAAATATTTACAAAAAAAAGCCAAAATATTGACGAAAATATTGATTTAAAAAATACAATTTTGCACTGCAAAAAATTGAAATCGCGTTTTTTAAAGATAAATAATTAAGCAATAATTTATAAGCAGTTTACGGTATTTTGGATTAAGAAAATGTTTTTAATATTTTGGACAAAGGCGCAAATGTCCGGCGTGGCGCAAATGTCTGGACACGGTTCTGCTGATGATGACTGTTTTATTTTGTATTTTATTAATTTTTTGCACCCATCCATTTTCAGTGATATTCTGGATGAGAATATGAAAAAGCGTTACACCGACCAATTTGACCAATTCATTGAGCTCCAAATTGGCCAATTGAAGAGCTTTATCGATGACACAAAAAAGCATGAACTGTTCGAAAATCCGGCATATTTGATCAGAACGGGGAGCCAAGTGCTGTCTTCTAATGACCGTGACAATGTGACGATTGCAGAAGGAATGTACAAGTGGGTGGTTCCGTTCACATGAAAATTTATGTTTAAATAAACGAGAAAATTCGGCTCTTGGCCCCACAATTTTTTTGTTTCATTTTCATATAAAAATACCAATTTAAAGGTTTTAAGGGTCGCTGCTGTTCACGAATCCGGCATCCATTTCGAACCCCGAATTCGAACAAAAATTCAGTGTTCAACAAAATTTCACCTTTATTGCCTGCCCTAAATCAATTTTTATGCACTAAATTCATAAGGAATTATTAGACAAATAGAAGAATTCAGGAACTTGTTCACATGGATATATGACACTTATTTGAAACCAAAAGTTAAAAAACACATAATTATATTCTCCAAAGCCTTTCCGCCACAGAAACTTGATTTGGGGCAATAAATGTGGAATTTTGTTGAAAATTAATTTTTTTTTCGAAATGGGTCGAAATGGATGCCGGATTCGTGAACAGCAGCGACCCTTAAACCCTATAAATTGGTATTTTTATATGAAAATGAAAAAAAAATTGTGGGGCCTAAACCAAATAAGAGCCGAAAATGGATACAAGGAAGGCAAAGCGGCCGGCAGGTCAATAATTGGTGAAAAACAAATGTTTTTAAGGGAAGGCTTGGCCAGCCTTCTTTTGCCCAAAAATGTTCGTTTTAGGCTTATACTGTGTGACATATGCCTCCAGTTTTAGGGCTCCAATGTTGTCGAAAACCTAAAAACTCCGGCCGAACCAATAGGCGTCGCCGAAAATAAACGAAATTTATTAAGAAAATGGATGAAAATTTTCAAAAAAAAAAATTCAACAAAAAAAATTCAACAAAAAAAATAACCATTATAATGTTCAGGAAAGCTGAACAGATAGACGCCGGATCTTCTGCCATTGCAAAATACAACGAGGCACGGATTTGCATTAAGCGAAGTCATACGCTTTTCGTGAAAAACAAAGAACGCACCAAGGGCAACGATGAGTACCAAGCGCAGGCGTGCAAACTCCTTAAGGAGGCCGACCAAATTGTATTCGACCAAATTACGTGGCTTACCAGCGTAGTGTCGATAACCGGCAACAAGATTTGCAGTCGGACTGTGCAACAGTACCATCGAAGGATTGAACTGCTCCACCTGATCAGGCACAAATTAGAAACCGCGCTGGAGACAATCAAACGCAGTGACAGCCAGGTGTTGTTGTGCCTGCCACCCTTCTTTTGTGAAAATAATGGAACCAAAACAAATTATTTTTTAAACCAAAATTTTGTTTTTTTTTCCTCATGGAATTTTCAAAAAAAAAAAATCGGCGCTATTTTAAAAATGACATACATATGTATTTTGATTTTTTATATATATATATATATATATATATATTATTTATTCATGCAATTTTATTATTTATTTTTTTTTAATTAATAAGTCCTTTATCTTAAACAGCCAAACACGGTGGCAAAAATCAAAGACTGCACACCAATTGATGCCGACTTACGAAAGTACAGAACCGAGATGCAAGAGAAGAAGAAAGCGGAAGCGGAACAACAGAAGTTGAAGCAGTGCAGCACCCAACCACCTGCTGCTGCTGCTGCTAACAACAACAACAGTGCCAATGCCAATCCAGTATGTTGTGGTGACACACAACCACTGTTCGGACCTCATACTCATACTTCGTACTCATACTACGAGTATGAAGTAGTATGACGGGAAAAAATAGTCTGTATGAGTATGAGAAAAACGCCCAAGTCCGAACACTGCACACAACAGGCACTCAGCAGAATTCGTGTTTGTTTCCATCCCATAAAAACTGCCAACATTTTTTGTAAAAACTGCAAATGTTTGCTGCTTTTCTGAACAAATTCGTCATCATAATCAACATATAATTTAAAAATCTTGTGATATTTTCCGATAGTTCTTGCAGGTTTAATTCTATTTGTTGCAAAACTTTCGAAAAATTGAGTTGCAATTTTTTTTTTTGTTGGGGGGGTGCATCTTAATATAAACAAAAATAAATTGTAAATATAAATAATAAAATTAATAAAAATTAATTTTTGAAGAAGACTAACGGTGCCGCCAATGATGGTTCAGCGAATAATGAGCAGCAGCCCGGTCCGTCGCATTCAGCAGCTCCTCCAAACAACCCACCTCCAGGTGACCCACCTCCAGACGATCCGGGTAGAGTAGGGAGGGGGAGGGGGTGGGGGGGGAGGGGGTGAGCCCAAAATTTTATCGAAAATTAAAACCCACCAGCAGCAGAGGGTGATGGGGGACAATTCTTAAAAAAGGCTCAAACTAAGCATTCTTGGTACCAATCGAAAGCTCGTATCCATATCTATATAGAAAATTTCCTTTTTAAAAGTTGTGGCGAGAAAAATGTGAAATTGTTCAAACATGAATTTTCATTTTTTTCAATGATTTATTATAAGATTAATAATCCAACATATGTATTTCAATTTTTTTTATGAATTTCTTTTCTCTCCAAAGTTACGCCGAACTTTATCCAACCTATGTAATTCATTTGTAGAACGTAAAAGGTTACGCGCCCGGTGGGACTCGAACCCACGCCCTTCCTTTCCGTGGAATGCTCTAACCAACTGAGCTACGGGCACCCTTTTAGAGGTTCTCCCATGTCCTTTATCCCACTTTCTCCCACACTCTGCTTCCTTCTGGCATCACATCCCGCCTCCCTCGGAAGACGCTCCTGAGTGGATCCCCTCCACACTGCTGGAACCTCTGGACCGTGATCGTGTGCCAAGTCCACTGGTGAAGGGCCAAGGAGAGCCCGAGGGACTGGTCTTCCGAGGGAGGCGGGATGTGATGCCAGAAGGAAGCAGAGTGTGGGAGAAAGTGGGATAAAGGATATGGGAGAACCTCTGAAAGGGTGCCCGTAGCTCAGTTGGTTAGAGCATTCTACGGAAAGGAATGGCGTGGGTTCGAGTCCCACCGGGCGCGTAACCTTTTACGTTCTACACATTTCACAATTGGGCTTGCTAAAACCACCACTACAGAGCTTGAAAATTGTTAGCCATTCTACCAATCCTGAATTCCTGTATTGGCCAGTCGATACTATAGAGCTCTGAGAATGATTTAAATATGCTATTAAAACGTAGAATATTGATAAGCCGCGATTTATAAATTTTTTGATAAAAATTGTTGCTAAAATTTGTGTTTAAATAAGTATTTTGGTTGGGGCCGCAAATGTCGGGCCGAAAATGTCGGAAAATAGCCTTTAAGGAATTGGCCGCAAAAGTCGGGCCTCAAAAGTCGTTTTTGGCTGGGGCCGCAAATGTCAGGCCGCAAATGTCGGGGCCGCAAATGTCGGACCGTAAATGTCTGGGCACCTTTTCTAACCCCCCGCCCAAAAAAAATGATTTTCAAAATTCAGCAACAGAAACTGCGGTAGCAGCAGATGATGGTGGCGAAGATGATGGTAATGTTCCGATCCCGGAGGAGGAGATACAGGAGCTGAAAGACAACGGCTTAGCCGACTTTTACAATTTGGAGCTTGCGGTGCCGACGCCGTCAGCATGTACAATTTTCCTGCTGGCTATTGTCGGCGTGGTACAATTTTGCTCCGGCTGTCTGATTACCGTTGCAACACAGGGTGTTTCGAGCTGGGGCTGGTCATTGATCAATGGGTAAGCAAGACGGGGCAATGGCATTTTGTACAATTCTCAACTAACGGGTCAATGGCATTTCGTACAATTCTCAAGTATTGTGAACCTATTCTAACGGGTCAATGGCGGCATTTCGTACAATTCTCAAGTTTGGAAAAAAACCCTCACGCCTAATTCAGTATCACAACATCTCTTTGTAAATGAATGGTAACAACACAAATTTCAGCGGACTGAGTGATTTGGGAACGTGCATTGAAATGGCATGTAATAAAGCGCAAGGAATCGCGCAGACGGCATTCTCATGGGGCAAATGGTTTGGCGAAAAAGTGGCGCACTATGGCAAAGTGTTGATCGGCTGGTTGGGCAAATCACTAGTGAAGAGGTGGCCCAGCTGCGAGAAATTGTTCAAAGCGTTTGGCATTAACACGGCTGGCTCGACAGAAATTGCAAGAAACAAGATTTGTAAAGAAATCACGCAACGTGTCTGCTTATCCGTTGCAACGAGCCCGAAATTGCCTGGTAAGTTTGTGGTCCGACATTTGCGGCCACGATATGTGCGGTTATGTCAAAAATTGGTTTCAAATTTATGTTGCATCAATTCCAAATGCCCTAAAAGGATTTATAATGAAGTAAACAGCATTTTTGGCATCTTAGATAATTCATTCGAGGGGTTTCTAATTTCATTTTATTTTTTTTTAATCTCCAAAAACGAAAATCTTGAACAAAATTTATGTATTACATAGCATATCTATTAAAGCTTTTTTAAGGCATTTGGAATTGATGAAACATAAATTTGAAACCTATTTTGGACAAAGCCGCAAATGTCGGACCGCAAAAAAATTTTTGTTTTATGAAAAATTCACTTGCCGGATTAACGGAACGAACTCAGCACTCTTTTTTTGGACTAAATATACTACGCAATATGTGTGCTGACACGTTTCTTAAAAGTGCCATTTTAACGTTTTTTTTGGCAAAAAATTGGTATAAGTTTGCTAAAAAGCAAAAAAAAAAAAAAAAGTGTTACATTAAATGACGATTTTTTGCCGAAAAACCCTTCTAAATTGGCAATTTTTAAGAACCCGCGACGGCGCTAGTGCCCATCCACAATATTTTTCCTTTCTGTTTAAGCATTCGCCACCAAGTTGATCGCAAATGAGTTGTCCAAGGACAATAAATTCCGGAAATTTGTTGAGAAGAATCCAAACTTTTACTCGCACATTTATTCGGCATGTAACGTTGCCGTGAACAGCATCCAAAGTTACAACAATTATGCCGAAATTAGCAAAACAATGGCTCGCCAAGCAGTGGTTGAACAAGTGATGCTCTATGGCGCAAGACATGCATTGAAGGAAACTGTAGTCAAACCTCTTACCAACGCATTTCAAAAAAAAATGAAGGAAATGGGGGACGGCTTTTGGACTGATTGTTTTACGGTTGGTTTTTGGCGCAGTGATTTACCGTAGTTCTTCGAATAGAGCCCCCGATGACTCTATTGTTCAACCCCGCTAAAGGGGGGGGGGGCTCTACTCGAGGGGGGGTGGTAAGTCCATTTTTTCCCCGAATTATTTCCGTGAATTAAGGAGTTGGGGACGCAAGGCATAGGACGCAGTAGCGGATGCAAGCACCAAAGTTGCTGTTGAGGGAGTCAACAAAATATTCACCGTTTTTTTAAAAAATTATGGTGATGAAGAATTCAAAAAGGTGACCGAACATTTGGAAAAGGCTGATGACGAAAAAGTGTAAGTGAAAAATTCGGTAAATACTTTTAAAAAATACTGAGTTTAGTTTACTTTACGATTTTAGTTGGGTTCCGCGCGGCAAGTGCCGACCAATTAATTTAAGGCAATTTAAAATCGGCCGGTATCCGGTGCCGTATTCGGGTTCTGATGATGAGAACCAGCAAAATTGTTTATTTAAGAAAAAAAAAGAAAAAAATTGTTTTTTAATATTTTTTCAATTCAATTTTTAAGTTCGGTAGAGAGCGCTCGCAAATATATTGAAGATTACAAGAAAGAACATGGTGGAAAATTGCCAAACGATTTGGAATTTGAAACATGGATGTCCGAATACAAAGCATATGAAAAGGCATGTTTACAAAATTCAGGAATTTTAATCCAAAAACAATAAAATAAATAAATTCGAAAATATGGGAAATGGAGGGCCTAGAGGTTGTTTGGACGCCAAGCCAAAATTTTCAAAAAAACAAAACAAAAATAATTATGTCTTTAATTTAACAAAAAAACAAATAAGATAAATTCACGGAAAACTAAAACTTTGTCGAACAAAACATATATAAAATAGCGGATATAAAAATCACTCGGCACAACAAAGTTCTAAACCTAAGCTCGCTTAAGCTTTGGCTTACGCAGTCATAATTTTTACTTAAAAAAAACTTTTTTCCGATTTTTTTATGTTTTTTCAGGAACATTTTAAGGAAATATCTTTGAAAAAAATTTTTGGATTTAAAAGAATGTTCGAATAAAAAATATTAACAAATAGGGTTGACGGGAATATCCTTAATTTTATTATTTCTTGATTGCAAATTCATTTTTGAAATATAAAAAATTGATATTTTTTAATACAAACACTAAGTCTAACTTACTCAAAATCAGGTCCAATCGCAAGGACCGACTGATCAGGCGCAATCGCAAGGACAGACTGATCAGGCGCAATCGCAAAGACAGACTGACCAGCCCCAATCGCAAGGACAAACTGATCAGGCGCAATCGCAAGGACAAACTGACCAGCCCCAATCGCAAGGACCGACTGATCAGGCGCAATCGCAAGGACAGACTGATCAGGCGCAATCGCAAAGACAGACTGACCAGCCCCAATCGCAAGGACCGACTGATCAGGCGCAATCGCAAGGGCAGACTGATCAGGCGCAATCGCAAAGACAGACTGACCAGCCCCAATCGCAAGGACAAACTGATCAGGCGCAATCACATGGCCATGGAGATGAAGCTCGGCAGGAAGAGGAAGCCCGAGAAGAACCAAACGCAACTCAAATGTTACACGAATTGTTTATGAATAGCCTCGTAATACCGTTGAAAACAAAGGAATGCAACAGGTGGAATCATCCAACCACTTCGGAATTCAATCACTTGTACAGGTGAATGAAGGATTCTTAATGGTTCTTGGCTTCTAATATTTGAACTTGGATATGGCTGCACTAATTGCTTCACCCCCCCCCCCCCCTCCCTTGAATTAAAAAAACAGTATAATATAAAAAAATTTAAAATTTGAAATTTTTTCTTCGAAAATTTAAAAAAAACTAATATTTCATTTTGAGTTTTTCTTTGCTTTAATTTGGATATTTTCGAAAAAAAATTGGGGGGGGGGGGGGTAACGAGCTGCTCCGGTCAGAAATCGGCAGCATTAATTTTTTTTTTTGTATTAAACAAAAGCCTTGCTGGAACCAAAAGGATGAAATCAGTCAAAAAAAATGTTTTGGTTTAGGCTTAGCCAATGTCAGAAAAAAAAACAAACAAAAATTTTAGGTCATTTTGTTCTTCCGTAATTTTTTTAGCTCTGGCATAAAAAGTCAAAAGAAGAATTTTAATTTTTTTGACAAAATGAAATCCGGCTCCGTGAATCAAAGAACAATTTTTATATCCATTTTATTGGACATCAAACAAAAAAGAACAAAAAACCAATTTATATTTTGCCTATATGATTAAGGCAATTCGGAACTTGGGATCCACAGTTTGCACCATGTTTGGCAGAAGTTACAAATTTGCTGCAATCAGCCCCAGCTGTCGAGGTGAGCTGATGAGCCCACTCTTTTTGTACCAAGAAAAATTAATATGGTCCACCAATTGGTTAAGCCGGAAACCGATGTTGGCACCACCTCGTCATCGATGCCGCCGCCGACGGACTCCAACAGCAGCGCACCACAGCCATCAGCAGAAATGGTAGGTCACGGAAAGCGCTCCCGGGCATTGGGCAGTGAAAGGAAAAAAAATGTTTCGATTGGCCGACATTTGCGGCGCGGACCCAGCAAAAATTGCAGAATGAGCTAAACTTTTGAAGCAATAAAGGTCACCTTATTTGATTATGTTTGAGCATTGTGTCTTTGGGAAGGGCAACACGTCAAAATGTCCAAACGACAAATGCCACTAAGCCAAAAACGGTCAAAATGCCCAATAAGCCAAAAAACGACAGAATGACCAATAAGCCAAAAAAGGTCAAATTGCCCAATAGATTTTTTTAAATTAAAATTTATTAAAGCTTCAAAAGGAGTTTTAAGTATCAGGAATCATATGATGTTTCATCCATGATGTCATTCCTGATCCTCCAGTCGTAACTTATTGGACATTTTGTCTGTTTTTAGCTTATCGGGCATTTTGAGCATTGGGCATTTTGTCGGTTGGGTATTTTGTCGTTTTTTGGCTTTGTTGTGTCCCCGAATTTTTACCTAGGGACGACCCGGTTTTAGGAGAGGAGTTTATTAAAGGAAAAGCATTAACAAATAAAATGATGCATTTAAACTGGGAATAAGTTTGGGTCAAAACGGTCTCAGACCAATTTAGATGGGTCAGTGCATATTTGGGAAAGGATGGTCAATGGCATAAAAACCAACATTAAGCAGACTGACCCACTGCAGACCAGGGATGTCAAACGACGCCCAAAAAAAATTTCGGAAATCGGAATTCCGAGGCTCCAAAAAATTTCGGAAATCGGAATTCCGAGGCTCCAAAAAATTTCGGAAATCGGAATTCCGACCCCCAAAACGTCGGAACTCGGAAATTTTTGACATCCCTGATGGGGACCAATGCCTTTTGGCAACTCTAATATTGAACGCCAAAATTTATTTGATTATTAATTGACATGCAGTTCCGAGAAGTATTTACTGAATAAACATTATGAAAAATATTAGACTAAAATAAAGAATAATTACACTAATAAATTGCTATAAATAAATTTAAATTATTCAAAAAATAAAAAATAAAATAAAAATTTATTAAAATTTCCATTTGTCACTGCTCTTGAAGAAATGCAATACAAAATTCATCGACATTTCGCATTGGCAAGGCAAAATCAATTGGAAAAAAGTGGTGGAAGAAAACCCGGACAAATGGGACAAGAGCAAGAAGCTTATTGCGATTGCAAAGGCCACCGAAGGAGACCATTTTACTGACAAACAATTCAAAAAAAATTTCAAAGAGATGAAAGAGGCCGGAATTTCAACACGTGGAGCCTATCATTATTTTAGGTATTTGATATTTTTTTATTCAAAGGAATTTATAAAATTCTTATTTTTATTTTCAGAGGTGGGCCAACGAGCGCAAGTGCCGACTCGCAAGTGAATCACTTCATTAAAGCAATCATCGAAGCCGGCTTTGACGCTGACAAAGATTTTATCGTGGTTGATGTTGAAAAAGGTGAACATAAACTAAACTACTCAGGATTGATTCTAATCCGCTGATGATGAACAATAGAGTTGCCAAATTTGAAGCACTAATTTTATTTATTTTTGTTAATTTACAATTTTTTATTTTTTAATAAAATTTCTCAGGAAGTAACGAAGGAACTGGCAAAAGCGATTTCACCAACAAATTAGTTGATGTGGTCAAACAACTCAAAGAAAAGGTGCCCGCAAAACTTTACATCTACACAAATTTGAACGGTTGGGACACTTTGGTAGACAACGAACACAACGACTTCTTCGAGCAGTACCCCCTTTGGTTTGCCTATTATTCGGGCCAAATGAGTACGAAAAAGCCGCAACCATGGGCTAACAAAAAACCCAAAATGTGGCAATACACAGACAAGGGCAGAGTGAACGGTATTTCGGGAAATGTGGACATAAATGAGATACAGTGGGACGAATGAAGAATTGGTGTGTTATATGTGATTAGAGAGTTTAATTTAATCACCAAATTATTACTGATCAGATTGGATGCGTCTTTTGGTTTGGCATGGCATTATTGGGAGCAAAAAGACTGAGGGGAGGAACAGAAAATAGTCCAATTCAAATGTAATTATTTAAAAAATTTCGTCATTAACAAAAAAAAGATTTTTTCTGCATTTGTTATTTTATCGTATGTACATAAGCTCGTTACGCCTTGAGCAAGCGCAATGAATAAACTTTTTTCTTTATCCATTTAACTTATTAAGTTATTAACCAAGTAATTAGGTGGGGGGGGCCTTTGGTGCTGCTAACTCGACATTGGTTGATTTCGACAGCAAAATATTTAAATGAAAATTTTTTTCTAAATTTCGGTGTGATTTTTAACAGATTTTGATTAAAATAAAGTACATCTTGGGCAATTTTAAGGTAAATTTGGGGAAAAAGTTTGAAAATTTTTCCGAAAATTCCGAAATTTTGTCTAAAATTTCGAAAATCGGAATTCCGACGGTCAAAAAATTTTCGGAAATCGAAAATCGGAATTCCGACCCCTAAAAACGTCGGAAATCGGAAATTTTTGACATCCCTGCTGCAGACGTATTGCAGCCCCCCGAGGGGGAATGGGTGAGGACTTATATAGTGACACAATGGGGAAGGACTAATGTATAGAGCCCGGAACAGGACCAGATCCCGACCGGATTTTCCCGGGATCCGGATCCGGGTGTTTACAAAAAAAATTGACCCGGACCCGGAGTCCGGAAAAAACAGGATTTTTAATCCCGGAATCTTGTCCGGTCGAATTCCCGAATCCTGATCCGGATCAGGATCCGAAGAAATTTGACCACGGTCAACCGGATTTTGTTTTTTTCATAATTTTGAATAATTTTTACATTTTTTCTACAAAATCTGTTACCAAAATACAAATAAATTTTCAAAAATTTCCCCGGTGGTGCCTATCGGCACCACCGTTCCTGTGAACTTTTAAAAAGCAAGACGAAAAATGCATTAGATGCCGGAAATATTCAGAAAAATTGCTGGGGTAAAAATTGAGCCTTTTTTCTTTAAATAATTTCGAATAAAAACTTGGGATGGGACAAGACAGACAAATTTATGATGAGAGCTTGCTCTTATTGGTTGGGAGAATATGACCATTTACATTAGGAAAAAGATTTGAAAAAAACAATAAAAAATACGAAGCTGCGGATACAGCAGGCTTATTAGGCATTTTGTCGTTTTGGTATTTTGTCGTTTTTGGCTTATTAGGCATTTTGTCGTTTTGGTATTTTGTCGTTTTTGGCTTATTGGGCATTTTGTCGTTTGGGTATTTTGACCTAGCGCCTTCGGGAAGTGGTCTGATTTAAATGTAGTTAAACACAACACCACAAAACAAATTGAAAGGAATAATGAGAAGTTCTTGGTACAGTCATGGTCATATCTTTGGACGATTGCTACTTAGTGATTCTAACTCGAAGCACTGGCTATCAAGATTGAGTTTCAAAAAAGGCCCTTTAAGGTAGGACCACCACCCAAAAACGGGGTGTGTCACATAAACTTACAAAGAAATTTGTCACCAAATCTTGTTTTGGTGAATGATTGGTATCAATAGAGAGCCCAGAAAAAATGTTATAAACAAAAAAATGTGTAACAACTTTTGTTCGAAATTGTCTTGGTAGCGAATTATGGGAGTACGAATCCGCAATAGCAAGTACTCTCTTAAAGAAATGACTTGACTGTAAATAATTTTGAAAAATTACCTTTTTTAAGGACGTCCTTTAAAAAAAAATTGATCTTTGTCCATTCACTGTCCAAATGTCAAGTGAAGCTCGATCTCGAACAGAAGCGCTCCCTCTTTGCAAACTGTTTGTTATCATTTCTTGGTTAAACCAATGTCCGATGGCCCATCTTCAAGCCCGACGGATTCGAACAGTCCGGCAACTGAATTGGTCTTGAAAAAACCCGAAGTAATCCCGGAAAACCGCTTTAAGAAATCTAATCCATTCTCTTTTTGATTAAGTCCGGTATCCCTCCCTAGAAAGCGCTATTTGTTTTTAGAAGCTATGAATAAGCTTTGAGTTTTTTTTTGTTTGCTTAGCTTTTGCTTATTCATAAATTATAAAAAACTCAGCGCTTTCTGGTGATATTAATAAGTGTAAAGAATTTGGCGGGCTAAAAAAAAGTTTTGACCATTTATTTCGGTTTGAAATTGTATGTTTTGCCTGCTGGACACCTTATGTCCACTTGTATGGTATTTATCAGGATCCCGATCGTCAATCAACATTGGATGATCCCGATCGTCAATCAACATTGGATGATCCCGATCGTCAATCAACATCAGCTGATGCCGGTGGTCGTCAATCAACATTGGATGGTCCCGATCGTCAATCAACATCAGCTGATGCCGGTGGTCGTCAATCAACAACATCTAATGACGGCACAGAGTCGGCACCGTGTCAATTTCTTCCATTCGTTTCTACAAATTACATAAGACTATTCGTTCAGCAATAAATAAAAACAGTCCCATCGATAACCCTGGGGTGCTCTACCTACCCACCAAATTTCATTCGGAAACTCCACGGAAACCCGACCACTCTCCTTTGTGAGGGCACGACCGAGAATTGGTTTCGTTATTAGACCCTTTTTGAAAAATTTCAAAGGGATTGAGTGCCCGTCGGTGCCGTCAGGCGCCGCCGGAAAAAATTTTGAAAAAATAGTAATAAATTCCTTCAAAAACTGTAAAAAAAGGTATTGTTTTCTTCTTTTTTTATCTCACAGTAAGAAAAAAGGACAAAATATGAGCAGTAGGCTGACCAAAGGGCACTTCTTTGAAAATAAACATCACTGATAACCCTGTTTTAATATCGCTATGTATTAAAATAATTGTGAGATACAGTTAATTTTTCCAAAAATTTTGCAAAATTTCTTCTTCGAGGATATAATAAATTTGGCATAGGAAATTATTTATTAATTAAACTTTCTTAGTGTTTAATTTTTAATTCAATCAGAAATAAACTTGGTTTTTACAGTGCTGTTCGGGACCAAGAATTTTTCGGGACTCGGGATCAGGACCGGGAATAGACACCGGGACTCGGGACCAGTTCGGGACCGGGACCGGGACTAGGCACCGGGACTCGGGACCAGTTCGGGACCGGGACCGGGACTAGACACCGGGACTCGGGACCATTTCGGGACCGGGACTTCATAAGCCACAATTTTTGGGGGTGTGTTTTTGAAAAATTTTGAAGAAAAAAATTTTTGTTATGTGAATAATAATTTATGTTCTCATTTTTCGTCATCTTTTCGTTTTGAGTACTTAAAATTCCAGATCCTTCCATTTAATCTGATTACTAAACATTTAAGAATAGTTAAGTGAAGCATGATTTGATATCGAAATTAGGCATTTAGCATAATTAGAATAATATCATCAAACATAAAAGTTGAAGAATACTTGCCGATAATTTTCATTTCAAAAGATAATCCAGTACTGAAAATTTTCTTCTTTCCTTAGCATTTTCTGGTCCATAAGTCAATCTTAAGGGTTGTAAAAAAGTCCCGAAAACCGGGACTCGGGACCGGGACCGAGCCTCCCGAACAGCACTGGTTTTTTAAGCCTGTGACCTTTTTAATAAGTTCTAGAACATTAGAAACAACAAAAGATGATTCAAGTAAATGAAATTTTGAAACATTAAAAATGCAATTAAAATTAAAATAATTAAATTTACTTAATAAAATAATTTTCCGGATTCTTGAAGCAAGATGATTAGATTAAGTCGTTTTTTTTATTATTGTGTTTTCTCTCTTCGTTGCATTAAGAATGATTCAAAATTTATTTATTTTACAATTTAAATTTATTTTTATTTAAATGTCAATTATAAGTAATAAATAAATTTTGCGTATTGAAACGGCCCTTCTTCCGAAATCCCCCACTTGCACTTTTCAGACTTCGCCCACACTTGCACTATTCGGACTTCGTCCTAGCAACCACCCAAAAAATATTTTCGGTATTCCCGTTTGTGACAATGAACCTGCTCCCTCAAAAAAAAAAAAAAAAAAAAAAAAAAAAAAAAAAAAAAAATAATAATAATTTTTGGCGAATTTTTCAAAATCCGGAACCGGATCCGGCTTTTTGAAAATCGGATTCCGAAAAATGTTGCAGTTCGAAATTCGGTTCCGGATCCGGGAAACCCAATTTTAAATTTGCCGCTGTAAATTGTATGGCGCCGCACACTTGTTAAGGCTTTTTTCCTTGACTGAAAAGCAGTGCTCGCAGAACAAAATTGAAAATTAACAATTTTCTTAAATCTCAATAAAAATTTTTTAAATTTGGCTAACTAATAGAGGCCAAGGTGGCGGTTTTATGCAACCGACTCCTCAAAAACAGCAAAATGCTTACAAAATTAGCACATTTATGAGAGCCCTGCTGAAAAGCCAAAACCGGGGGGGGGGGGGGGCAGGAAAAAATGGCGACTTGGTCGGACCGACCGAGACTCTCTCTCTCTCTCTCTGAAGCATTTGTGGCACTCGCTCACTCTCTCATTGATTTTGTGTGACCTCTGTCCTTTCCCCACGGGGCGGGCATTTTCTGTCCGCATTTTTTTTCTTCGTCGGGGCGAAGCTCAATCAATCAATCTAAGGATAGGCTTTGAAAATTTTTAAGAACCATACCTCTTAAAACATTTTTTCCTCACGAAAAGCTCCTCGAAAAATTGATTTTTTTTTTTGGCAAATTAAAACTTATTTTAATTTTCCCAATTCCATTTATTTACTTAAATTTAGGAATAAATCGATATCAAATTTAAAGATTATAATATTTTTAAAGAAATAAAAATTTCATTTTACAAAAAAAGCAGCAACAATTGGTGACTTCACAAAAAAGAGAGAAGCAACAGTCTGAAAAATGGACAAAGGTGTAAAAGAATTATGACCTTTTAAATTCATTCCAATTTAACTTAAATACTCAAATAATTTTTTTACAGTTCCGTCCCGAACCAGTTCCGTGCCAGCCGGTTCCGTCCGAAAACTTGGTTAAAAGAAATATATATATATATGTTCAAAATTTACTTTCAATTAATTAATCAAAATATAAAAGTTCGAGTCGGACTTCGGGATAAGAAACCCCGGGTTTCGGGTTTAGGGTTTCGGGCGACTCTGAACATCCCTGATCCTTTTCTTCGAAAAAAACACAGGATATAAAAAATCACGAAAATCCATGATCAAAAGCCCTTGACTATGTGGAACGTGAGAAAACAATTCAGGAAAATTCCCAAGTTAGGACTATTCTGGATCAGAATTCTCTGAAAACATTTCAAATGACCGTTTAGGCAACAGCAGTAATAAACACAAGCGATTTGGCAAAATCGAGTTGAGATGGACAAAGTTCAAGGCATTTTCGCAAGGACGAGGACCCCAGAAAGTGTTCAGTGATTTGGTGTGGATCAACGAAATGACTTGGCAAATTTATATTGAACAGAAAGGACAATTTTTGGAATTTTGGCTTCGCAGTGACGGCGATGAAAAGGGTAATAAATACATACCGTATTTATTCGGACAGATCCCACCCCCTCGATTAGAGCCACCCTTTTGAGGGGGCTTGAACAGTAAAGCCACGGGCGGGGCATCTATTCGAGTGAATACGGTACCTGCTGCCTATAGTCAAAAAACTCGTAAATTCCTGATTGGCAACCCCGAGTATATAATAAATCCTCAAAACGGCCATTTATAGGCTAAATTCCGTTAATAAGATATACCAAATTTTCAAAATTTGTTTCGCTGGCGCCTGTCTGCACCACCGACCCCCTTTAATAAAATTTTACAAATTCAGATTTTTTTTGACCCAAAATGATGGAACGGGCCATTTTGGCTCTATAAGCCTGCAAAATTTCAAAAAAAAATTGGTCCAGTTAATAAAAAGTTAGATTCAAAAAAAAACTTGGGAAAATCAACTTAACTTAAATTTCCGAGTTTTTTTTTTGAAGCTAACTTTTATTATCTTGACCAATTTTTTTGTAAATTTTGCAAGCATAGAATTTGACTAGACCTATCGCATAATACTAAGAATGTTTCAGTTTTGTTGCTTCTAAAAAAAGTTATATCAAACCGCGCCAAAATGGCCCACGCCAAAATGGCCCAATCCCGAAATGAGGCACAGCCAAATGAGAATTTTTTTGCCATTTTCATTTGGCAGCTTTGGTCTTATTGTATAAGTTTTATTCGTTCAGACCTCGCTTGGGCCTGCCGAGCTAACTTCAAACTTAGCGTGGTTCCTTTGCAAAAAAAGGACAAAGTCAATTTTAAATTTGGATATTTTGATCATTTGGTGCTATTTTGTGCAAATCGGCGTAGTCAAGGGTTCGAAGAATTTGCTAAATTTGAGGTAAACAAATGCTTTTTTAATTGGTTAGCTCTATTAACCATCCAAATTTCAAAAGATTTCATCTAATTTTCATTAAATTGTAACCAATACATAAAAGTGAATTTTTTTCTCAAAATTATTATTTTTTTTTTTTTTTTTGAAATTCGGATGACCCTTTTTACGAAACGAACACGCAATTGGCCAGACGCACTTGACCTGCTTCGCTTTTACCTATCTTTTGCTTGGATTCGAGTCCTCCCGATGGAAAATTTATATATATTAAATTTCTTGGCAATTACTTTGTAAATCCAAAAATAATCTTCATAAATTTTTCTTATAAATTTAAATAATTATTATTTTTTGCCTTTGCCTTAAAATATTTGTGAGTTTTTTTTTTTTTGCGTATAAATCCGGTCCTTTCTTATTTCACATTTAAGCAACTGATGGATCCACGATATGGTGTTTACAACGTGAAGGAGGACGCAGTGACTTTCAAAGCGCAAGTCATCGCGGAAAAGCCTTTTCAGTTTCACACTTTGCTGGTGAATGAACAAATGGTATATGTGAACAAATGGGTGAGCAAATAGACAAATAGTCAAATTTAAGTAGGGTTAATCCCCGACCCGACATCCCCGACGACATCTTTGTGCCTCATCCCCGGCCCTGTCCCCGACATCCAATCCCCGGCGTTCCCCGACATGCCATCACCGGTTTCCGGCATGCCATCCCCCGACCCTGTCCCCGACATCCCATCCCCGGCGTTCCCCGACATGCCATCACCGTTTTCCGGCATGCCATCCCCGGCGTTCCCCGTTCCTCGACATGCCATCCCTGCGCTGTTCTCCGGCATGCCATTTCCGACATTCCCCGTTACCCGACATGCCATCCCCATTTTCCGACATCCCATTCCCGGCGTTCCCCGACATCTCATCCCCGTCCGGAGTTTTTCGTTTTCCGACATGCCATACGGGATGTCCCCGATAAAAAATAAGTACTGGTAAGAATGGGTATGCCCGATGCTCCCCGATCCCCGACATTCCTGTCCCCGGAGGGTCGGGGATTAACCCTAAATTTAAGCATATTCTAATTTTTTTAACAGTATTATTTTTTTTTTGTTTTTTAAGAAAATGGCGGAACAATCGGAATTTTTTCGAATTTTATTTTTTGGTAAACAGGCGGAAGAAACGCCAAAAATTGTGATCGAAGATATTGAGAATGCCGTAGAAAATTTTGAGCGTTTAAATACCATTTTACTTTCAATTCCTCCGAATGACGATGTGGATGGTAATAAGATTTGTTTTTGTTCGTTTGAAGAAAGATTGATAAGCACTTTCTTTTTAAGAGCTTCCTTTTCAAGGGCGTCCTTATTGAGAATTGGCACTAAAATATTCTTGGTAACGTCCGATAAACTTTTGATTGGCTCTATTAGTCCACCTAAATTTTCGTCAAATTTAGGTGGCTCTAATAGAGCCAATCAAAAGTTATCGGAGGTTACTAAGTCGGGCCCCCTACAATTCAGTGTGGACCGATTCAGTGTGGAGCACTTTAACGCTCCATATCTTTTCTCACAAACAACCAAATTATAAAAAGTTTACTATCATTAAATGCCCTAGATGCTTGCTATTAGTATGCCAAAATTTAAAAATTTTCATTCAGTTACAAAAAAGTTATGTCTATGAAAGTGCAAAAAAATAAGTTTTCCAAACTTTTTTGATCATAACTTTTTTGTAACTGAAAGAAAATTTTTGAATTTTTGGAGCGTTAAAGTGCTCCACACTGAATCGAGCCACACTGAATTGATCGGGCCCCTACCAAGTCAGTTAAATTTGGTTACTTTTGAGCAAAGTTATGAAGATTTATTTTAATTAACGTCGTTTAAAATGGCAAAATTTACAAAATGACCTAGCAAGGACACAACTCATCAGAAAAAAACACAAAAAGGAACAGATGCTTCATTCGTATTCTTCAGATGATTGTGTGGAAAATGTGCTTATGTTGGCAAATCGTTTTTTGTTAGTTTCCCTTGAAAATCGCTGCGTAAATTTTTTGATGTACCGAAGCGAAAAGTCGGCCATTTGCAAATTCCGTTTGGCCCATCAGTACGGCTTAATGCATTTGAAGGTTTCAAATTTGTGATGTAAAGCCCCCCCCCCCCCCCCCCGTTTTCGAAAAAACCTTATTTCATGCATTTGATTCGATAGTTTTTGGGCAATAAATGTGATGAATTTTCGATTTTTTTGGTTCTTGGGGTCTGGGGTTCGGAATTGGGCGAAATGGATATTCGCTTTGTTATCAGCTTCCTCGAAAAGCCCCTAATAAATATTTTTTATCAATTTAAATCTTTCAAAAAAAAATTTTGAAAAATGTGGGGGGAGGGAACTAGTTTGGGCGCCGGACTTTTCGACAGAAGGACTTTTGGACAGTAACAATTAGGTTTAAAAAATGATAATACTGTATAAATTAGTAAAGCAAAAACTATTCATTATAATTTGGAAATATTTTTCACTTTTCTTAAAAATTAAACTGGATCTGGCATTCGATTGGCCACCGTTCTTAAATATTGATAGGGAAGCGCTATTTGTAATCCAGTGATTTATCAAATTATTTTTTCCAACAAAATATTATTTACAATAATCAAGTTAAAAAATGATTTAATTTAATTAGTAACAATTAAAAAATTTTTATTAAAATATTCAATTTATTTGTGTATTGTCGAAAAGTCCTAGCGCCAACCAGTTTTACTATTACTCTCAAATTTATAAAAATGAATTTTCATTTTGAAATTATTTTATTTAGGAAGAAATTCTGGAGGATTTGACGAGCGAACAATCCGATGGAGTCGGTGAAAGTCTGTACAATTTCATGACGGAATTGGACAATACGCATCCCGATGCGATGCGAGAGCTGAAGGAATGCCTTAAGGAACATTTTGGCCCAAAAGGCCGTTAATACTGTGAGGGGACCAAATGTTACGAATGTTTGATTTTCTTTGTGTAAAATGTAAATTGGAATATAAAATTTTCCGATACGAAAGGATTGCCAATTCTGACGAGAAATCCCTTAATCAACCATGGGTGTTTGTTGAAAAAAAAAATCAGATTTTTAGGGTCAAAAATCAGATCATTTTTTGGTATCTAAATTTATTCAAGTAAATGAGTATCCATATATCATATTTATTTCGGTTAGACAAATTGACTTCGTTGACAAAATGTCCAGTGTGACAAATGGTCGACAATTTTGGCTGAAAGAAAATTTTAGGATCTCAGATTTTAGTGGGACAAAGTGTCATTGACAAAATGCCTTTTCTTTCGTGGAAAATCACTGTGATTTTTTTTTTCGAGATTTTTAAGCATTTGTCTTTTATAATGCCTTTTTTGGAACTACTTTTCGGAATTTTTTGAGAAAATTCATAAGAAAAATACAATAAAATGAAAAATAGACCTCTAAGAAGCAGCTTTTTAAATTTTTTAAAAAGTACACCTCTTAGAATGGAAGATTTTCATAAAATAATTTTTGACAATTTCTTCATAATTTTCATTTATTTTTCACAAAAAAATTCCCGGCGGCTTCTATCGGCATCACCGGTTCCCTTCCCTTATGATTTCTAATATTTAAAATCACACAATTTGTTTTTTTATGGGCATTATATATATTTTTTTTAATTAAAAAAATTTACGTCCCGGTCAGTTCCGTGTCCCGATCCCAGATTTATAGTCCCGGCCTTTCCCGGTCCCGTTTTTGTAAAAATCCCGGCCCCGGCAATCTTAAAGCAGGTTAGCGATTCGTCCTTTGTTTCAAAGATGTCCTTTTAAAACGGCTTTTTGTCCATAAAATGTAATAAATATTCATTTCATGGGAAAATTGAAAACTTTTGGTTTTATAGAATTCTTGTTTAAATTTTGCATTTATCCTAACAAAATATTCAATTCTAAGTAGGGGAGAATGTTTTGGTGACTGGACTTCGGTGGCCGAGATTTCCGTGATTTCGATACAAACAAAAGAAATTGAAGAGAACAAAAATGTTTGTTGGGAGAAAATTCATTAAACCGTTGTGGGACCTGAACCCATTAGAAAATTTAGTTAAATTTAAAGTAATAATTACTAAATTTTATACATACTCTTTTTTCAATACTTCTTAATTAATTTTTCTGACCAATTTTCGGGCGGGGCCAAAAGGAGGGTTTGAATACCCAATAGAAATGGGTTTAAAACAGATTTTGGACCATATACAATTTTAATAGGGGCCGTTGTGAAACAAAAATTGGCAAGTATGGTTAAGCCTCGACGCTTCGGGGAGAGAAAGTCGGGGACCGGGGAGGAAATTCCCCGAAAGAATTTGTCGGGGATGGCTGGAGAAATTTAAAAAATGTCGGGGAGCAACGCCTTCGTCGGGGAGTAAATTTTCATAAAAAATCGAAAAAAGGATAAAAAAGAAATCCCAGAACAAAAAAGTCTTAAAAAACTCATTTAAAGAGACATTAACCATCTTATTTCAAGTGCAAATATCATATTTTTACTATTTTTGATTTAACCGAACTGATATTGGATAAAAAAACTATATTTAAATTTAGAATCTCGACTGAACCCGTAAATCCGCCAAAATGGGCGTTACGTAAAATATGATACAAATAAAATGTTCTCCCTATGTCTTTTAAAATCACCTTATCCGTTCTTTGAAACCAAGTTTGGCAGATACGAGCCCTAGGGGACTACAGTAAATAGCCCTAACAATATTAGCGTAATTGGTTTTTTCTCAATGATCTGTAAATTAAAATTCATTTAAAAATTCTCGAAACTGCAGTTTGAATTCCGTGGTTTAGGCAATCTTCAAAAAACGGGACCACTCAGTTCGTCGCGCTCAGTTCGGTGCCAGCCAACTTTCGGACGCCATAACTTTTTTCTTAGACAATCGAATTTCACAAATTCGGTATCATTCGAATGTTGCTTATGATTTCTATTACCCTCCAAAAATTGAAAAAAATTACCCCCCATAAAAAATTTATGAACCGAATATATACCGAATCGTACTTTTTTGTGGTCTTCAAGTTGTAACTTTTTTAAGAGTTATTCCACCAGTGGTCAATTCGCTGAAAGCAAACATTGCAAAAAACAAAGGTCAATATGATGGGCTCTGCTGGTGATGGCGTCCTCTGCTCAATGAAACGGTGGTGGACGGTATTGCGTAACCCTTCGCCGTTTTTTCCCCCAATTTGCCCCCTCCTCCAAATGGTCGGCGTCATTATGGGCGCCGGAGACGCCACCCATCGCAGTGGGTAGAGCTGGGATATAAAAATTTTCAAAAGACTCATCTGGGGTCAAAAACCTCATTTTGTAAAATTTTATTCAAAAAAGTAAAAAAAAAATACAGTAAAAGGGGGGAGCCGGTGGTGCCGACAGGTGCCAGCGGGGAAAACTTTGAAAAATTGGGTGTATTTTGGTAATAGATTTTGCACTAAAATAGCCCGAATTTGTGAGTTTTTTGAAAAATATAGGCGAAAAGGGGGCCGGCGGTGCCGATTGGCGCCGCCGGGATAATTTTGAAAATTTAAGTTGGATTTGTTAACAGATTTTGCCTCAAAAATAATTCTATTTTTGCCAGTTTTTTTTTTGGCTTTCCTATTCCGTTTTTCTTAAAAACCAAAAAAGCCTCAGAAGATCTCAAAAAAGCACCAAAACTTTTCAAAAAACTTCGATATTTTGCGCCAGAATGAAAAATCGGAATTCCGGTACCACAAATTTTTTTCGGAAATCGGAAAATCGTAATTCCGGTCCAAAAATCATCGGAAATCGGAAAATTGGAAACTTTTTTTAACAAAATAAAATTATTTTTATAAGTTTTTTTTAATTCAAATGTAAAAAACCAATAAAAACAGGGTTCCCAGATGTGATGAGAATTATCATTACATTTTTTGTTTTTTGTTTTTTACTGATCAATAGGCCTTCGATTTTTAGGCAAAAAAAAATCGCAAAATAGGCATTAAAAAGGCACAAAAATTGGCAATTAAAATTTTTTTATTAACAATTTTTGAGCACAAAAAATGGTCATTTCTCTTTATTGGTGTTACAAATCAGAAATTTTCGAGGTTTTCCGGCGTAAAACTCATTCAAATGGAATGGGGAAAGATTTAAAAAAAAGTTCCATATTTGCTAAAAAAAAAATTGACTTTTAGGGGTGACTTTTTTTAAGAAAAAGTTCCTGTTTTTAGGGGTATACTTTTTACAAAATTTTAAAAGCCCATCTTAGGGGGTCTATTTTTCATTTTTTATGGCATTTTCCTTATGAAATTACTCAAAATCCTGAAAAAGGCACCAAAAATGCCGAAATAGGCACAAAAATAGGTAGGCATTAAGCACAAAAAGTCCAAAATAGGCAAAAATAAGCATTATAAAGTTGGTCCTAGAAGCACCAAACCAAGCTAAAAACTCGTTTTTTGTGCTTATCTCAACGTTACAAGTGCGCAAAAATTTTAGGCAAGGCGGCGGCAGCCCCAAAAATTTGAACAGCATTCAATAAAACACATGCAAGGCGCGCAACAACAGGCAACTAAGCAACACAATTATAAAATAGCGATTACAAGAAGCACAATAAAAAGCAATGATTCAAATGAGGGAGTAAAAAATTCCGAAATTGGCCACATTATGTTATTTGGACAAATAAGCGAAATCATGCAAAATTTTTGATAACATGGGTGTGGAATTTATATTGACATTAACATGGAAATCAAACTAAAAATAAACTCGAATAAAATGGACAGTAAGAAAAATAAAGCTGATTAACTGCTCCATTATTATCAAATGAGATTCAAACTGCCACTCCAACAATTTGTCGTTAATTGCTTGTCCTTCACAAATCAGTGAAATTAGCGTTGGAATTTCCGGCGTTAAGTGATGAATCATTTTGCCCATTTTTGTTCATCCCCTTAGTTTAACATTTTGCTATTGGACATTCTGACCGTAAATTTATTTTGTCACTTGTATTCTTTTAAAACCTATTAAAAATCACAAAATACTTAAATCTGTTTTTGGTCAAGAAATTTAAGTGTATTTTTTATTTTAATAAAAATTTGCTAATTCTTAAAAGAAAAGAAACGACTCATTCAGAGCCAAAGCCAACATATTTTGTTGCACCAGGCCAATCTCATTTTTAAGGCGTGTTTACCCAGGGTAGGGGTTTCTTCGTACTTGTTTCAAAGTATTAATTTTAAATAGCAATTTTCCCATTAATTACGAAATGCTCATCCCATTTAAAAAAAAAAAAAAGTTAGCACTTCCCAATGCGACCATTGATGGGATAAAATCTGTTAACAAATCACATCAAATTTTTAAAGTCTTTCCCCTGCATTGCCTAGCAGAACAGCCGCCAGCAGCCTCCTCTTGGTGAAAAATAAAAAATATTAAAAAAACACTGACTTTTATGACATACAATAATATTAAAATTTCAAAAATATTACCAATTTTTATAATTGTAATAAAGGAAATCTTATTTGATTTATTCGAAATAAATAATAAAAAATAATTTTTATGCAAAAGCGTGACGTCATCATGAAATGAAATTTAAAAATAGATTATTTTTGAAAGAAAATTGGTGAACAAAAAGAACAAATTCAAATTAATACTTTGGTCGAAATGCTGAAATATGCAAAAATATGTAAAACATGGGGTGAAAACTCATTTTTAAGCTTGCAACAAAGCTAAAAAATATTTTACGTGCCTTTCTGACTATTTCCAACCAAAAAAAAACAAAGGACAAAATAAGAATTATAGGTTTAAAATAGGGTTCGAAACCCGCATGCGGGTAGTGCTCTATGCGGGTAACGGGATTTTTAATTTAGGGCGGACGGGTAAACCCGTACCCGCGTGCGGGTTTCGAGGATGTGCGGGTGGGTACCCGCTTTTTATAACGCTTTGCTCTTGAATTCAAAAAAAAAAAATTCAAAATTTGTTATTTTAAATCAAAAAAGCGGTAAAAATTAAATAATTTAATCAGACTCTTCATTATTCTCAAAAATTCGTTTTCATCGTCATCAATTGACGGTCCCATCGCAATTTTGTCCGGGTCCGTGTTGTTTAGGCGCTCACGTTTCGGCGCCCATATTTCGGCGCCAAGCCAAAAATAGAAAAAATCCTATCTAATTTTTTTTGAAACTTAACCCCCTAATTTTTTTGAAAACTTAACCCCCTAGTCTTTTTAAACTTAACCCCCTAGTTTGAAAAACTTACCACCTAATATTTTTTGAAACTTTTTTTTTAAAACTTAACCCTAGACCTAGCCCAAACCAAAAAAATAAGGTTCGATTTTTAAATTTTTAAAGAAATTATAGAAAAAAATGAAAAAAATTTTGAAATTTTTTAAACCTTAGCTAAGTTTTGAAAAACTTAAAAAAATGCAATTTGTGCATTGGTATTTTTAAAATACTGTTAACCAATTGTCTATTACAGTAAGCCTGAGAGATTCTTCGAAAAAGTAGCTAACCTAAGCATAAACTTGCGTAGGCCTAGGCTCTAGGCTTAGGGGGCCCCTATTTTAAAACAACAAAATTTTTTGATAGCTTTATTTTGTTTTTGCTTTTTTTGGCTTGGCGCCGAAACGTGGGCGCCGGAACGTGGGTGGCCCATTTTGTCCATGTTTGCCTTCACAATCAAAATATTTCCCACATAATTATGAAAAAATAAAACATAACGCCAAAAAAACCAAATGCACAAAACATAAATTTCATCCAAAGTCCAATCTTTACCACTGCTTAAAATACCCGTTTTTGCGGGTACCCGCAGGGTTTACCCGTACGGGGTTCAAATTTTCAAATCGCTTACGGGTAAGAACCGCATGCGGGTTTTTTCCTTAAAATATGCGGGTAAACCCGTACCGGTACGGGTAATGCGGGTGCGGGTATTCAGCCCTAGTTTAAATAAGGATAACTCATAAACTGTTTTGCACGCCTTGTGGCCCTTTTAAAACTCATTTTGTTTTCATTAATTTCTCATCATTTAAGTGGGGAACATAATTGGTTTTTGCTCCATTGAAATTTTGTCAGTTCCATTCATGCTGTCCTCTTTATTTGAGGCCTCTTTCTTGAGTTTGTTCATCAGCCCAAAGTACGGTTTCTTCAGCGGATGTATTGCGGACGGTGGCCATACAATTTGGTCCTCCTTGGTTAGACCTTAATGGGTCGGGGTGATGGCGATGTTTTTTTTAAATTTTTTAGGTTTTTTTTGAATTTGACTTTTTGGCCCTTTGCAACACAATATCGTTTCTGAGCCCAAACGGCGCTAGGTTGTTTCTTGAATTCCGCTAATATGGGCGTTTCGTAAATCCGCCATTTTTTATTGTTTTCTAAAAAACTGGACATATCTTTGCTCAGAAGCAAACAAATTAAATAATCTTGGTATCCTACGACCCTTGATTTGCAATATTAATCTTTTTAATTCCAAAAAAATTCATTAACTTTTAAAGACAATTTTGTCCGTCAAAGAGTAGAATATATATTTGTTGTCCATGTTTCTCTTAAAACTTATTTTAATTTTTTGAACTTTTGCTTGCTAATATAGCCAATCAAACAATATCGGAAGGTGCCAAATTGTTACAGTTGGTTGCTTTTGAGCAAAAGTCATGACGAATTTTTCTCAAAAAATTTATAAAAATGGCGATTTATGATAAGCCCAAACATTTCATTTCGTCAGTGGTTTATTTGGGCAGTGATCATTTAGGCAGTGATCATTTGGGCATTGAAAATTTCACAAAAACAATTAAAAAGATCAAAAATTGAGCCTAAAATTTCCAGTGTTTGTTTATTGAAAGCCTAACCCCTTAGTTTACTGAAAACCCAACCCAAAAATTTTTTTTCTAAAATTCTAACCATAGTTTTTGCTTATCTGAAAAATTTTGGCTTGGGTTTTCATTAAACTAAGGGGTTAGGCTTTTAGAAAACTAACTCTGGAAATTTTAGGCTCCATTTTTTATCTTTTCGATATTTTCACTGCCCACATGAACAACTGACGAAATGATCGGTCAGATAAATAAGACATCTCTCCCTTTTTTTTAATTATTTTTCGTAACAATTGTTTTGGTACTCTTTTCGATTGCCAAGTTGCCAAACTCATTTTCTTGTTTTTTTTTTAAGAATTTCTCCTGTATTTATATTATTACTCATTTACTTCGCCTTTTGCTTTGGCTTGTGACTCATTCATTCGATTCGCTAATTTAAAAAGTATTGGAATATGTCTGTTTTCATGTTATTTTGAGATCTTTTGCCCGAGATAGAGTGGATTTCTCAAATTTATCCCAAATTACGGGCCAATCAAAAGTTTTACGGGTCGGGGTCGGTTTGGCGCGGCCAGTTTGGCGCGGACAGTTTGGCGCCGCCGTTTTGGCGCGAGGCCGTTTTGGCGCTGGCTGTTTTGGCGCCGACCGTTTTGGCGCGGCCAGTTTGGCGCGCGTTATAATTGGCTGGTTTGGCGCCATTTTCTTGCCTCGAAAAAAATATGATTCGGCTTTCATAAATCGCGCTGACCAATGGAAAGAAAAGCGGTAAATATTAATATTTCCGCAAACAAAATGAAATAATTAGGCTTGAAACCGGGATAAATTCGGGGCAAAAATTCCTAGGGGTTAATGAAAAAACGGCGCCAAAAAGACATTTTTCAACGGGCGCCAAACTGGCCGCGCCAAAACAGCCAATTTATAACGCGCGCCAAACTGGCCGCGCCAAAACGGTCGGCTCCAAAACGGCCAGCGCCAAAACGGCCTCGCGCCAAAACGGCGGCGCCAAACCGTCCGCGCCAAACAGGGCGGTTCCCAGTTTTACGGTCCAAGAATTTGTTATTTTTTGGGCATTTTTTTTTTGAATTTGCCTTTTTTTTTGTTTACCGGTTAATTGGCGTACAAATACCCGGAAAAACCATAGGCAATTGCGCGTCATCATACTGTAAGTGGACGCGTTGAAAAACACTTTCAATTGCCTCACCAAAGCGACAACTTCACGAAACGATTTCTGCGTGTACAGCTCATGTCCATTGTGGTAAATGCTCAGATAATCACTAATAAAAATTATGAAAAATAAATAAATTAATTACAGCAATTTAATTATATTAATTTTATTTTGGAAAAATCCTGAAATATTTAAAAATTTACCAGTTCATGCTTAGTTTTGCCCAAAAGTTTGAAAAATTATTGAGCCATTTACATGAAAAAACCCAAATTAATTAAAACCCCATTTAATCGTTGATTCTACTTAATTAACTAAAATTTTACTGCAAAAACAAAAGAAAAGAATATTCTAAGGAATAAATTATTGTTGTTTAATTGCATTTTTGTTATAAAATTTTGCCACAATAAAATTTGGTCAGACAACAAAAGGGTATCGTTTTTAAGAATTTTCGTCGAAAAATGCCAAAATATTTAAAAAAATAATGAAAAACTGTAAATATTGTATAAAAGTTACACCTTTTTATCGATTTAAAAAAACTCAATTTTTTCATTAGCAAAAAATTATTAAATAAACATAATTGGTAATCTATCTGACAAATACCGATGTGTTCCTCCACGTTTCGTGGAATATTCCATTGGTTTCCAATAATTGATGCCTGTACGATGGAAATGAATTTCTGAAAAAAACAGATTAAAACTCTTCAAAAAAAAAAAATTTAAGAAATTTCTTATCGCAGTTTTTTAATTATTCCATATTTTGTTTAGCTATTTTTCAAAAATGCCAGAATGCTGATATTGGCAAATCCTCCAAAAAGTGGTGGCTGTAATTTTTAAAGCCATATTTAAAAGGTACCCGGACATTTGCGCCGACACATTTGCGCCAGTAACATTTGCGCCGGCACATTTGCGCCAGTAACATTTGCGCCGGCACATTTGCGCCAAAACATTTGCGCCGACACATTTGCGCCAGTAACATTTGCGCCGATAAAGCCAATTAAAAAAAAACCAGTAAGCATGAATTTTTTATATAGATTCTAAAGCTTTTATTAGAAAAACGGCTTGCTCAAAGCCCAACAATGATCGCTTCATCAAAGTAATCAAAGTTAGCCACACTCAATCAAGCACATCCAAACAACTCCTGTTTTCCTTTTGAAGAAAAGCGTTCAAAAAAATACTTAGACAACGATAGAGCCATTAAAACGCTGATTGAACAATTTGACCTCTTAAATCTTAATGAAATAGATGATCAAAGATGGATCCAGCATTTATATGCACTATCATTCCGGCTGACAACGAAAGGGATCGATCATTGGGTTGACTAACATGAGTGTGGCTAACTTTGATTACTTGATGAAGCGTTCATTGTTGGGCCTTGAGCAAGCCGTTTTACTAATAAAAGCGCAAATGTGTGGGCGCAATTGTGTCGGCGCAAATGTGCTGGCGCAAATGTTACTGGCGCAAAAGTGTCAGCGCAAAAGTCGCAGTTCCATTTAAAACGTTCAAAATCCCAACACTAATTGTCAGCAGAATTTGCGCCATTTGAAATCACAATGGAGCAAAAACTCGGTCGGGGTCATTTGGAGCGGCCGTTTTGGTGCGAGACTTGTTTAAGACGTCATAACTTTTTTTTAGTGAACTAAATTTCACAAAATTGGTAGCATTCAAAAGCTCTATATGTATAGAAGATAATAAAAATAAGCATTTGTTAAACGATTAAGCATTAAGCAAAAAAGTTACAACATATAAACGCAAAAAAGTCGGAATTTTTGTAAATTTTTATTCATAATTTTTGTGTAAGTTAGTGATTTTTTTTGATTTTTAACTAATTTATAGTTTTGTAAAGACCTTTCGAATGTTACCAATTTTGTGAAATTTAGTTCACTAAGAAAAAAGTTATAACGTCTTAAACACGTCTCGGACCAAAATGACCCGCACCAAAATAATCCGCTTCGGCAAAAACTTGGTGGCGCCCTCCATAAATTTTGCCACCTATGCTCGTTTTATTATCCGCCATTTTTACCGATTTTCAGATTTAAAGAGTTATATGTCAATTTCTTGTACTTTTTCTCTATTGGGTCAATGGCAACTCGTACAATTTCAAATTGGTGTGGCCATAACTTTTCGTCTAGTCAGCAAATTTCTCAAACTTGGTATCATTCGAATGCTCTTCATGTTTAGAAGCGATGAGTAAGCAGAAGTTAAGCGATTAAGCATCTCACAAAAAAGTTATAATTTATAAATTTCGAAAAAGTCTGCTTTTGCGAATTTTTAATGCTCTTTAAAATGTAACTTTTTTGTGAGATGCTTAATCGGTTAACTTCTGCTTAATCATCGCTTCTAAACATGTAGAGCATTGAATGATATCAAATTTGAAGAATTTGGCTGACTAGAAGAAAAGTTATGGCCACACCAATTTTGAAATTGTACGAGTTGCCTTTGTACGAGTTGCCTTGACACCTTCGCTATTATATAATTAAATTTTTGTTTTTGATTGCTATAGAGCCATTAAAAGCTAACAATCAGCGTGGTTAACGAATTCGTCAGTAAACGATTTCGTCAGTGAAAGATTTCGTCAGTGAACGATTTTGTCAGTGATTGAATTCGTCAGTGAACGATTTCGTCAGTGAACTATTTTCATTTTTTTTACTGTTTTCCATTTTTTTCGTCAGTGATTAATTACGTCGGTGAATTATTTCGTCAGTAAATTGGATTTTGAATTTAAACAAAAAAATTTTTATCTACAGTGAAATAAACTAATTTAAACCATTTACCGAACATTAACGGATATGAGACAACGGTATGTATAAGCTAATGAAGTCATATTTCTTTTTGGTTTAAATAATTGATCACATAAGCCTGCTAAAGCATACATGCGTTTTTTTCTGCGCACTATTTCGGCATATTAAGCAAAAACACATTTTCTACTTGGTTTGAAGTTTATACGATCAAATTTATAATGCATTTTTTAGGGTTTTCGGGATTTTTGGTACTTTTTTTGGCTCTATTTATCACTCCTTATCTCGACTTAATTCCCATGCCTTCTTGAATGCTCTTTTGCATATTTACATTAGTTCTTATCTCGTGTATTCACCCAAATGGACGTTATGTTGGGAAGTAGGTTCACTCATTCATTGGAAAAATGCATCAGGGACATTGTTGGCAACAATTGGTGGCCACAGAGAATTATGAGGGATTTCGAGGCATCGGCCATCAATTCCGCACGAACTGTTTTTCCGAATTCAACTCAAAGTGGCTGCTTATTTCATTTTGGCCAAGCAATTTATCGACGAATTCAACGACTGCCAAATCTGTACACACAATATCTTCAAGACATTGAATTTCAGAGAAGCATCAAATCACTTCAAGGATTAATCGTTTACAACTACTTTTGCATTCTGATGTCAACACTTAATCCGACAGCTAAGCTACAGGGTTCGAAATTTAATTAAAAAATGAGGAATTTTTTTTTTGAAATTTACAAAACAAATTTTCAAATCAGGCGAAGTTTTGTCTTTTATTCTATTATGGCTCACTACTTAGAATTGATACTGTATTTTCTTATGACTTGGGTTGGTCCACGTCATGTAATTGAAAACGAAGCGCCACTTGTCAACTTTATTGAGAACATGGGGGCTGCTGCTGACGTTTGGATACGCGAAAGGATTGCAGCATTGAATTTGGGAAATCGTGACGCCCTTTTTCCAATTCAATTGTGGAATATGACTGATCGTTTGGCTCATGGTCTTTCACGCACTAACAATAGTGTCGAGGGGTGGCATGCGATTTGGAATACACATTTGAGAGGAAATCAGCGTTTGAGTTCGTTTGTGAACAAAATGATAACCGAAGACGAAATGTGGTCGCAGAGAATTTTGGATTATCAAATTGCGCCTGCCGATGGAATTCGAGGCCCTGGTGCAGCACGAAAAGGAAAGTGTGTGAGACAGGACAACAACTTAAATGCGCTTATTCAAGATATTGGGAACAAAGACCCGATTGCTTATCTCCGCGCATGTGCTTACCATTTGTACTTTTAAAACATTTTTGATTTTTTTTTAAATATTTTTTCACGGACGAAATCGTTTACTAGCGTATTCGTTTGCTGGAAAAAACTAGTAAATAAAAGAAAAAAAATTAGGATGTATGTATTTCATTGTAGATAAAAAAAATTTTCGTTTAAATTCAAAATCCAATTTACTGACGAAATAATTCACCGACGTAATTAATCACTGACGAAAAAAATGGAAAACGGTAAAAAAATGAAAATAGTTCACTGACGAAATCGTTCACTGACGAATTCAATCACTGACGAAATTCACTGACGAAATCGTTCACGATGATACCAGTATTATTTAATTTTGTTGCTTTTAAGCAAAGTATGTCACGTTTATCTTAGAAAATCCGTAAAAATGGCAGATTAATAAAACGCGTAGAGGTGGCGGCGGAATTCATAAAATGGACTAGCAACGTGCAAAAAAAACTGTAAAAATGTATACCGATTCCGCAAACAAGCAGTCCAGCATGGTAAAATCCAATTTTTTGGGAACCCTAAACATTACAATAGCATTTTGTTAAATATCAAAACCTTATGCTTGGGTCCTATTTTATGGGACAAGTATTAATCGGTTAATGACGCCGTCCGGTTGACTATTCGTCTGTCTGTCCAGCCAAAAAGTGACAAAACAACACATTAATTTTATTTTTTTATTTTAGTTTTCGCATTTTTTATTTGTCACTTTTTGGTTGCTCATAAAGGTTTTCAAAAAAATTTAGGGAGTTAGGTTTTTAAAAAAACTAGGGGGTTAGGTTTTCAAAAAAAACTAGGGGGTTAGGTTTACAAAAAAAACTAGGGGGTTAGGTTTCAAAAAACCAGGGGGTTAGGTTTTCAAAAAAACTAGGGGGTTAGGTTTTCAAAAAAACTAGGGGGTTAAGTTTTCAAAAAACTAGGGGGTTAGGTTTTCAAAAAAATTTAGGGAGTTAGGTTTTTAAAAAAACTAGGGGGTTAGGTTTTCAAAAAAATTTAGGGAGTTAGGTTTTTAAAAAAACTAGGGGGTTAGGTTTTCAAAAAAACTAGGGGGTTAGGTTTTCAAAAAAACTAGGGGGTTAGGTTTCAAAAAATCTTTTGTCCATAACTTTTTTGAAATGAAAATTTTTTTTTGAAATTCTACAGACTAATAGAGAAAACTTAGGGCTATCAAATGATATCAAGAATATGATGGTTTTCGACCTAGCACCATTTTTTTTGGCTTGACGGACGAATTGTCAACCGGAAGAATTGACGCCCAGACGAATTGTAGTGTTCCGGTTTTAATTGTTCCAAAATTTGAGAAATATTTCATATTTGAACAACGGCATTTTGTCATTTTCCTACCTTGAAAAGATAATACTCCGCCAATTGGAGGGGCTCCTCGTTGCACGCTTTTCCCGCCTCCGCGTCCGCTTTGAACTTGTCCTTGTCGAACTCTTCCCCGTACAGTTTCCGTATCTGGGCCTTGCTCACTGTCCGCTGCAAAGGCACATTGTCCGCATTGCTCTTCCGCTCCGCCCGTTTCCGTGCCTTCCGTTTGAAGTCCTTCGCCATTTGGGCCCTTTGAGATTTGCCCACTTTGGCCTGCCAGTCTTCATCCACCTCATTAAGTGCATTCTCGAATTCTTTCTGTTCTATTCTTGAAGCAATAAAAAAAAAAATTATCTTATAGCTTAAGAAAAAACCAGAAAAAAGAAGGCGAAGGCCTTTAAAACTAGTGTTCGACACGGTATCGACAACACCGCGGTTTTTTTCGTTATACTGTTCGGTATTTTTCGGTATATACCGATCGGTGTACCGTATCGAAATCTATTGGGGATTTCGGCATATTTTTGGTATCGATATGATACCGAAATTCCGGTGGTATACTGTACCGAAACATTTTGAAGATTTTGGTATACTTTCGGTATCGGAATATACCGAAATACCTGTACCGCATGCCAAAAATCGTAGTTGCAAAACTTTTATTGAAAATTGTAGTTATAAATTTCTGTTTTTTTTCTTGGCTTCCTTTTCAAACAATTCCACCCCAATCATTCATTACACATGGGATTATGGGATTTTCTGTTGTGAGCTGGAAATATCTTTTTAAAATCTAAATAGAAAATCAAATCTAAATAGAAAACTATTTAATTTTTATGACCCCAAATAAGGATTTTTTTATTCTTACCCTTTTTTGCCACCCTCGCCCCCCCCCCCCCGAAATAATTTATTTTTTTGAATTTTTCTTTTAGATCGTTCTATTTTACGCGCTGGTCACGAATATGGCCTCAGATTTGTCATATGATTTCATCAAATCTATGAATTTTTAGTTTTTAGGCTGACTCTCCCTCCCATTAAAATTTTTTTTTTTAAGCCATAAAAAACATGCCTTAGGGAAATAGTTCGGAATGGGGGGGGGTGGCAAAAAGGATAAGAAGAACCGTTTTTTATTTGTACTTTTCAGTATTGCGACAAAAAAACTTCCGGATTGTTTTTGGACGTTGATCACTAATAACATTTGATTCTTTCGTCATATCTATGATTTTTATGCCCAAAATATGTACAAAAATGCGTGTGTGTATATATATATAAAAAAAAATTCTGAATTAAATAATATTTTGTGAAGAAAATTGAATTCATAAAAATCTTCATGGAGTCGCTTAGCCAAAAGCACCACATTTGGGCTACCAAATGGGGTTGAAAAAGGCAAATAGAAATGTTTTTTTTTTTTAATTTTTATGACCAAAAGAATAAATTTGCCTCACTTCAACAACTCTTCTTTTAGCGCGGTGCTCTTTGCTGCTGATTGTGGTAAAAATGGAGTTGTATCAAACATTTTTTTTTCCTGTAAAATGGTACCTTAATTGCATTATCCTAATTAAAATCTCCCAGGTTTGTTGTTCACCAGTAGAGTTTTAGGATTTTAGTAACATACTGAAATAATTACTAAAATAGTTGCCAAAAAAGTGCAATAGGTGCTAAAAAAAACCAAAATACGCACAATAATTGCTAAATTGGTGTAATTGGAAAAACCAATCAAAAAATGCTCTATTTTGAAGCGGGAAAACTTTTTTTACTTGCTTTCCTGTAGTGAAATTTTATAAGATTTTTTTTGCCAGAAAAATAACAAAGTTTTATAGTGGGCAGCGGAGGGCCGGCGTTGCCGATAGGCGTCGCCAGGAAATTTTTTTTGAAAATTTAAGTGAATTTTGAAGAAAAAACCAGTAAAATTTTTACCACAAGCAAAAATAGTTGCTATTCCCCAAAATAGCCGAAAAAAGTCTAAAATGTCGCTTTGAAGCAAAAATTTTTAGAGAAAATGTGTTTTTCGTGCTTCTCTCATCAAGTACTGTAAAAAAATCACTTTCGCTCCGAGTGCCGAATAGTGTAAATAATGTCCGAGTGCCGAAAAGGCCAAGAACCGAACGATTTTTTAAACTGACACTACTCTATAATTAAGGCTTAGTTTAGGTCTAAACTTTGGCATAGGCTTAAGAGGCTTTTATGTTTTCATTTTTAAACAAAAGCCATTTTGGCTTTTTTTGTGCCATTCGGAACTTGGAATTTTTTTTGTTCTATTCGGCACTCGGACAGGTAGCCAAAAAAATAGTTTAAGTTTAAACTAAAAACCATATCTCTATTCATCAATTCCACCTATTTTAAATCACTTTGCAATTAAATATACCATAAGTCAAAAAAAAAAATCCGAGTTTTTGCCAGTATTACAATATTGATAAAAGCAGATCTTGGAATCTTGGTACCAATGTGAAACAAGAAATGCCAGGCACCGGGGGAGCGCCAAGAAAATATTCAAGAACCTTAATTAAAAAAGTACATTTTTTTGTCGATGGAATAACCGAATTCTGAATTTAATTTTTCAAACAAGAATGTTATGCTTGTCATTCGTTTTCAAAGGTCTTCTATCAATATATAAATATTCTTTGAATAACAATATTTTTAGGAAATTAGACTTTAAAAACAACCTGTTGACCAAAAAGACTTTTAGCTTAAATCAAAAAAGTGGCACAACCCAACAAACTCTGATAATGCAAAATTTCAGAGGCAACCCTGTATTTTTCATTTTAATGCAATCTGTTAAAAATCACTCTCAAATTTCTGCAGCGGCTTAATAGCATTGCCTGACTCGGTTATCCCACATTTGTGCCTCGGACTTTTGCGCCCGAGATATTTGCGCCTATGTTCGTAATTAAGTTTAGATTTAACTTTTAAGAATCCAAAAACCTGATTTTAAATCAGCGATCGCATTTGTTCTTATTTCTAAGAAATGTTCTTATTTCAGCCTTCTGTTCTTATTTCTTACTCTGACGCAAAAAAATAAGAAAGTATTACTATTTTTTTTATAATCATTGAAGCGATTTCCTTAATATTTTTAAAAATTTTCTCGCCGGCGCCTATCGGCACCGCCGGAAACTCATTTCTTTAGAAAGTTTTCAAAAAAACGACCAAAAACTATCAATTTTTAACGAAAATCTGTTAACAAATCGGCCATAAATTTTCAAAATAAGACATAAAATTGACCATTTTTGGGGAAAATCTGTTAGCGAATTCAATCAAAAATTTTCCCCGGCGGCGCCTATCGGCACCGCCGACCCTCACTTTTTCGAAGCAAATTTTATTTCTAATTTCAAAGCTAATCCGCCTAAAAAACTGCCGTAGGTATCAAATATGTTGCAAAAAGTTGTTTTTGTTGAATAAAACTGCTATTTAAAGCTTTGGAATCGCATTTGAAAAAATGTTCTTATTTTTGACCCCAAAATCTTATTTTTGACCAGCAATGTTCTTATTTCGGAAAATTTCGATGTGATCCCTGTTTTAAATGGATGATACGAATGATTGTGGCAAAAAAATCGCTAAATCAGATCAGAGAGAGATTACTGATAAATTTTCCATATGCGAATTTCAGGGAACATAGCCTTGTGGTGTCACCTGCTGCTGCTTCTCAAACTCATTGACCCATTTGCCGCTCATTCCCGCTTTGCCGCCTGCCCTGTACAACGTCATATGGGGTTCGCGCTTTTTCTTTGTGCCACCATTGCTTGTGGTGTCCCGTTGCGGCAACAAATTTTCTTTTCCCAAAAAAATCCGTTCGCCGGTATCTTTAAAATTGTCATCTTTTCCGGGTTTTTCTTGCTTTAAGCGCTGTTGTTCATTTTTTTGGTTTCCCTTTGGTACGCTCGGAAGTTGGACAGGACAAACAAATAAGAGAAGGAGCAACGGAGTCAATTTTAAGAGAAAAAGATCACCACCAGCCATGCACAAGATAAGCGAGAAAAAATTTCCAAATTGAAAATGCCAATGCCAGACAGTACCAGTTTACAAGAAAGTCCATATATTCGATGCCCATCATTATATAATATAATGCCTCTCATTGTCTATGCCACCTTCCATTGTATAATAAAGTGCATACATTTAATATCTGCCATTGAAGTAATATAACGCATCTCATTCTCTATGCCACGTTGCATTTTATAAGAAAGTACGTAGATACGATGCCCATCATAATATAATATAATGCCTCTCATTGTCTATGCCACCTTTCATTGTATAATAAAGTGCATTCATTTAATATCTGCCATTGAAGTAATATAACGCATCTCATTCTCTATGCCACGTTGCATTTTATAAGAAAGTACGTAGATACGATGCCCATCATTATATAATATAATGCCTCTCATTGTCTATGCCACCTTTCATTGTATAATAAAGTGCATTCATTTAATATCTGCCATTGAAATAATATAAGGCATCTCTTTCTCTATGCCACGTTGCGTTTTACAAGAAAGTACGTAGATACGATGCCCATCATTATATAATATAATGCCTCTCATTGTCTATGCCACCTTTCATTGTATAATAAAGTGCATTCATTTAATATCTGCCATTGAAATAATATAAGGCATCTCTTTCTCTATGCCACGTTGCGTTTTACAAGAAAGTACGTAGATACGATGCCCATCATTATATAATATAATGCATCTCATTCTCTATGCCACTTTCCATTGTATAATAAAGTGCAGACATTTAATATCTGCCATTGAAAGAATATAATGCATCTCTTTCTCTATGCCACACTTTCCATTGTATAATAGAGTGCAGACATTTAATATCTGCCACTGAAAGAATATAATGCATCTCTTTCTCTATGCCACGTTGCATTTTACAAGAAAGTGCATATATATGATGTCCGTCATAATATAATATAATGCTTCTCATTCTCTATGCCACTTTCCATTGTATAATAAAGTGCAGACATTTAATATCTGCCATTGAAAGAATATAATGCATCTCTTTCTCTATGCCACGTTGCATTTTATAAGAATGCATATATATGATGCCCGTCATTATATAATATAATGCATCTCATTCTCTATGCCACTTTCCATTGTATAATAAAGTGCAGACATTTAATATCTGCCTTGAAAGAATATAATGCATCTCTTTCTCTATGCCACGTTGCATTTTACAAGAAAGTGCATATATATGATGTCCGTCATAATATAATATAATGCTTCTCATTCTCTATGCCACTTTCCATTGTATAATAAAGTGCAGACATTTAATATCTGCCATTGAAAGAATATAATGCATCTCTTTCTCTATGCCACGTTGCATTTTATAAGAATGCATATATATGATGCCCGTCATTATATAATATAATGCATCTCATTCTCTATGCCACTTTCCATTGTATAATAAAGTGCAGACATTTAATATCTGCCTTGAAAGAATATAATGCATCTCTTTCTCTATGCCACGTTGCATTTTACAAGAAAGTGCATATATATATGATGTCCGTCATTATATAATATAATGCATCTCATTCTCTATGCCACCTTTCATTGTATAATAAAGTGCAGACATTTAATATCTGCCATTGAAAGAATATAATGCATCTCTTTCTCTATGCCACGTTGCATTTTATAAGAATGCATATATATGATGCCCGTCATTATATAATATAATGCATCTCATTCTCTATGCCACCTTTCATTGTATAATAAAGTGCAGACATTTAATATCTGCCATTGAAAGAATATAATGCATCTCTTTCTCTATGCCACGTTGCATTTTATAAGAATGCATATATATGATGCCCGTCATTATATAATATAATGCATCTCATTCTCTATGCCACTTTCCATTGTATAATAAAGTGCAGACATTTAATATCTGCCATTGAAGTAATATAACGCATCTCTTTCTCTATGCCACGTTGCATTTTATAAGAAAGTACGTAGATACGATGCCCATCATTATATAATATAATGCCTCTCATTGTCTATGCCACCTTTCATTGTATAATAAAGTGCATTCATTTAATATCTGCCATTGAAATAATATAAGGCATCTCTTTCTCTATGCCACGTTGCGTTTTACAAGAAAGTACGTAGATACGATGCCCATCATAATATAATATAATGCCTCTCATTGTCTATGCCACCTTTCATTGTATAATAAAGTGCATACATTTAATATCTGCCATTGAAATAATATAAGGCATCTCTTTCTCTATGCCACGTTGCATTTTATAAGAAAGTACGTAGATACGATGCCCATCATTATATAATATAATGCCTCTCATTGTCTATGCCACCTTTCATTGTATAATAAAGTGCATTACATTTAATATCTGCCATTGAAGTAATATAATGCATCTCTTTCTCTATGCCACGTTGCATTTTATAAGAAAGTACGTAGATACGATGCCCATCATATATAATATAATGCCTCTCATTGTCTATGCCACCTTTCATTGTATAATAAAGTGCAGACATTTAATATCTGCCATTGAAGTAATATAATGCATCTCTTCTCTATGCCACGTTGCATTTTATAAGAAAGTACGTAGATACGATGCCCATCATTATATAATATAATGCCTCTCATTGTCTATGCCACCTTCCATTGTATAATAAAGTGCATACATTTAATATCTGCCATTGAAATAATATAAGGCATCTCTTTCTCTATGCCACGTTGCATTTTATAAGAAAGTACGTAGATACGATGCCCATCATTATATAATATAATGCCTCTCATTGTCTATGCCACCTTTCATTGTATAATAAAGTGCATTCATTTAATATCTGCCATTGAAATAATATAAGGCATCTCTTTCTCTATGCCACGTTGCGTTTTACAAGAAAGTACGTAGATACGATGCCCATCATAATATAATATAATGCCTCTCATTGTCTATGCCACCTTTCATTGTATAATAAAGTGCATTCATTTAATATCTGCCATTGAAATAATATAAGGCATCTCTTTCTCTATGCCACGTTGCATTTTATAAGAAAGTACGTAGATACGATGCCCATCATTATATAATATAATGCCTCTCATTGTCTATGCCACCTTTCATTGTATAATAAAGTGCATACATTTAATATCTGCCATTGAAGTAATATAAGGCATCTCTTTCTCTATGCCACGTTGCGTTTTACAAGAAAGTACGTAGATACGATGCCCATCATAATATAATATAATGCCTCTCATTGTCTATGCCACCTTTCATTGTATAATAAAGTGCATACATTTAATATCTGCCATTGAAGTAATATAACGCATCTCTTTCTCTATGCCACGTTGCATTTTATAAGAAAGTACGTAGATACGATGCCCATCATTATATAATATAATGCATCTCATTGTCTATGCCACCTTTCATTGTATAATAAAGTGCATACATTTAATATCTGCCATTGAAGTAATATAACGCATCTCTTTCTCTATGCCACGTTGCATTTTATAAGAAAGTACGTAGATACGATGCCCATCATTATATAATATAATGCCTCTCATTGTCTATGCCACCTTCCATTGTATAATAAAGTGCATACATTTAATATCTGCCATTGAAGTAATATAACGCATCTCATTCTCTATGCCACGTTGCATTTTATAAGAAAGTACGTAGATACGATGCCCATCATTATATAATATAATGCCTCTCATTGTCTATGCCACCTTTCATTGTATAATAAAGTGCATTCATTTAATATCTGCCATTGAAATAATATAAGGCATCTCTTTCTCTATGCCACGTTGCGTTTTACAAGAAAGTACGTAGATACGATGCCCATCATAATATAATATAATGCCTCTCATTGTCTATGCCACCTTTCATTGTATAATAAAGTGCATACATTTAATATCTGCCATTGAAGTAATATAACGCATCTCTTTCTCTATGCCACGTTGCATTTTATAAGAAAGTACGTAGATACGATGCCCATCATTATATAATATAATGCCTCTCATTGTCTATGCCACCTTCCATTGTATAATAAAGTGCATACATTTAATATCTGCCATTGAAGTAATATAACGCATCTCATTCTCTATGCCACGTTGCATTTTATAAGAAAGTACGTAGATACGATGCCCATCATTATATAATATAATGCCTCTCATTGTCTATGCCACCTTCCATTGTATAATAAAGTGCATACATTTAATATCTGCCATTGAAATAATATAAGGCATCTCTTTCTCTATGCCACGTTGCATTTTATAAGAAAGTACGTAGATACGATGCCCATCATTATATAATATAATGCATCTCATTGTCTATGCCACCTTTCATTGTATAATAAAGTGCATACATTTAATATCTGCCATTGAAGTAATATAAGGCATCTCTTTCTCTATGCCACGTTGCGTTTTACAAGAAAGTACGTAGATACGATGCCCATCATAATATAATATAATGCCTCTCATTGTCTATGCCACCTTTCATTGTATAATAAAGTGCATACATTTAATATCTGCCATTGAAGTAATATAACGCATCTCTTTCTCTATGCCACGTTGCATTTTATAAGAAAGTACGTAGATACGATGCCCATCATTATATAATATAATGCATCTCATTGTCTATGCCACCTTTCATTGTATAATAAAGTGCATACATTTAATATCTGCCATTGAAGTAATATAAGGCATCTCTTTCTCTATGCCACGTTGCGTTTTACAAGAAAGTACGTAGATACGATGCCCATCATAATATAATATAATGCCTCTCATTGTCTATGCCACCTTTCATTGTATAATAAAGTGCATACATTTAATATCTGCCATTGAAGTAATATAACGCATCTCTTTCTCTATGCCACGTTGCATTTTATAAGAAAGTACGTAGATACGATGCCCATCATTATATAATATAATGCATCTCATTGTCTATGCCACCTTTCATTGTATAATAAAGTGCATACATTTAATATCTGCCATTGAAGTAATATAAGGCATCTCTTTCTCTATGCCACGTTGCATTTTACTAAGAAAGTACGTAGATACGATGCCCATCATTATATAATATAATGCCTCTCATTGTCTATGCCACCTTCCATTGTATAATAAAGTGCATACATTTAATATCTGCCATTGAAATAATATAAGGCATCTCTTTCTCTATGCCACGTTGCATTTTATAAGAAAGTACGTAGATACGATGCCCATCATTATATAATATAATGCATCTCATTGTCTATGCCACCTTTCATTGTATAATAAAGTGCATACATTTAATATCTGCCATTGAAGTAATATAAGGCATCTCTTTCTCTATGCCACGTTGCGTTTTACAAGAAAGTACGTAGATACGATGCCCATCATAATATAATATAATGCCTCTCATTGTCTATGCCACCTTTCATTGTATAATAAAGTGCATACATTTAATATCTGCCATTGAAGTAATATAACGCATCTCTTTCTCTATGCCACGTTGCATTTTATAAGAAAGTACGTAGATACGATGCCCATCATTATATAATATAATGCATCTCATTGTCTATGCCACCTTTCATTGTATAATAAAGTGCATACATTTAATATCTGCCATTGAAGTAATATAAGGCATCTCTTTCTCTATGCCACGTTGCGTTTTACAAGAAAGTACGTAGATACGATGCCCATCATAATATAATATAATGCCTCTCATTGTCTATGCCACCTTTCATTGTATAATAAAGTGCATACATTTAATATCTGCCATTGAAGTAATATAACGCATCTCTTTCTCTATGCCACGTTGCATTTTATAAGAAAGTACGTAGATACGATGCCCATCATTATATAATATAATGCATCTCATTGTCTATGCCACCTTTCATTGTATAATAAAGTGCATACATTTAATATCTGCCATTGAAGTAATATAAGGCATCTCTTTCTCTATGCCACGTTGCGTTTTACAAGAAAGTACGTAGATACGATGCCCATCATAATATAATATAATGCCTCTCATTGTCTATGCCACCTTTCATTGTATAATAAAGTGCATACATTTAATATCTGCCATTGAAGTAATATAACGCATCTCTTTCTCTATGCCACGTTGCATTTTATAAGAAAGTACGTAGATACGATGCCCATCATTATATAATATAATGCCTCTCATTGTCTATGCCACCTTCCATTGTATAATAAAGTGCATACATTTAATATCTGCCATTGAAGTAATATAACGCATCTCATTCTCTATGCCACGTTGCATTTTATAAGAAAGTACGTAGATACGATGCCCATCATTATATAATATAATGCCTCTCATTGTCTATGCCACCTTCCATTGTATAATAAAGTGCATACATTTAATATCTGCCATTGAAATAATATAAGGCATCTCTTTCTCTATGCCACGTTGCATTTTATAAGAAAGTACGTAGATACGATGCCCATCATTATATAATATAATGCATCTCATTGTCTATGCCACCTTTCATTGTATAATAAAGTGCATACATTTAATATCTGCCATTGAAGTAATATAAGGCATCTCTTTCTCTATGCCACGTTGCGTTTTACAAGAAAGTACGTAGATACGATGCCCATCATAATATAATATAATGCCTCTCATTGTCTATGCCACCTTTCATTGTATAATAAAGTGCATACATTTAATATCTGCCATTGAAGTAATATAACGCATCTCTTTCTCTATGCCACGTTGCATTTTATAAGAAAGTACGTAGATACGATGCCCATCATTATATAATATAATGCATCTCATTGTCTATGCCACCTTTCATTGTATAATAAAGTGCATACATTTAATATCTGCCATTGAAGTAATATAAGGCATCTCTTTCTCTATGCCACGTTGCGTTTTACAAGAAAGTACGTAGATACGATGCCCATCATAATATAATATAATGCCTCTCATTGTCTATGCCACCTTTCATTGTATAATAAAGTGCATACATTTAATATCTGCCATTGAAGTAATATAACGCATCTCTTTCTCTATGCCACGTTGCATTTTATAAGAAAGTACGTAGATACGATGCCCATCATTATATAATATAATGCATCTCATTGTCTATGCCACCTTTCATTGTATAATAAAGTGCATACATTTAATATCTGCCATTGAAGTAATATAAGGCATCTCTTTCTCTATGCCACGTTGCGTTTTACAAGAAAGTACGTAGATACGATGCCCATCATAATATAATATAATGCCTCTCATTGTCTATGCCACCTTTCATTGTATAATAAAGTGCATACATTTAATATCTGCCATTGAAGTAATATAACGCATCTCTTTCTCTATGCCACGTTGCATTTTATAAGAAAGTACGTAGATACGATGCCCATCATTATATAATATAATGCCTCTCATTGTCTATGCCACCTTCCATTGTATAATAAAGTGCATACATTTAATATCTGCCATTGAAGTAATATAACGCATCTCATTCTCTATGCCACGTTGCATTTTATAAGAAAGTACGTAGATACGATGCCCATCATTATATAATATAATGCCTCTCATTGTCTATGCCACCTTTCATTGTATAATAAAGTGCATTCATTTAATATCTGCCATTGAAATAATATAAGGCATCTCTTTCTCTATGCCACGTTGCGTTTTACAAGAAAGTACGTAGATACGATGCCCATCATAATATAATATAATGCCTCTCATTGTCTATGCCACCTTTCATTGTATAATAAAGTGCATACATTTAATATCTGCCATTGAAGTAATATAACGCATCTCTTTCTCTATGCCACGTTGCATTTTATAAGAAAGTACGTAGATACGATGCCCATCATTATATAATATAATGCCTCTCATTGTCTATGCCACCTTTCATTGTATTCAATTCCTCCGAATGACGATGTGGATGGTAATAAGTTTTTTTTTTGTTCGTTCGAAGAAAGATTGATAAGCACTTTCTTTTTAAGAACTTCTTTTTCAAGGGCGTCCTTATTGAGATTGGCACTAAAATATTCTTGATAACGTCCGATAACTTTTGATTGCCTCTATTAGTCCTCCAAAATTTTCGTAAAAATTTATCAAATTTAGAAGGCTAATAGAGCGAATCAAAAGTTATCATTATTTTTCACTTTTCTTAAAAATTAAACTGGATCTGGCATTCGATTTTCGGAATTTTTTGAGAAAATTCATAAGAAAAATACAATAAAATGAAAAATAGACCTCTAAGAAGCAGCTTTTTAAATTTTTTAAAAAGTACACCTCTTAGAATGGAAGATTTTCATAAAATAATTTTTGACAATTTCTTCATAATTTTCATTTATTTTTCACAAAAAAATTCCCGGCGGCTTCTATCGGCATCACCGGTTCCCTTCCCTTATGATTTCTAATATTTAAAATCACACAATTTGTTTTTTATGGGCATTATATATATTTTTTTTAATTAAAAAAATTTACGTCCCGGTCAGTTCCGTGTCCCGATCCCAGATTTATAGTCCCGGCCTTTCCCGGTCCCGTTTTTGTAAAAATCCCGGCCCCGGCAATCTTAAAGCAGGTTAGCGATTCGTCCTTTGTTTCAAAGATGTCCTTTTAAAACGGCTTTTTGTCCATAAAATGTAATAAATATTCATTTCATGGGAAAATTGAAAACTTTTGGTTTTATAGAATTCTTGTTTAAATTTTGCATTTATCCTAACAAACTATTCAATTCTAAGTAGGGGAGAATGTTTTGGTGACTGGACTTCGGTGGCCGAGATTTCCGTGATTTCGATACAAACAAAAGAAATTGAAGAGAACAAAAATGTTTGTTGGGAGAAAATTCATTAAACCGTTGTGGGACCTGAACCCATTAGAAAATTTAGTTAAATTTAAAAGGTAATAATTACTAAATTTTATACATACTCTTTTTTCAATACTTCTTAATTAATTTTTCTGACCAATTTTCGGGCGGGGCCAAAAAGAGGGTTTGAATACCCAATAGAAATGGGTTTAAAACAGATTTTGGACCATATACAGTTTTAATAGGGGCCGTTGTAAAACAAAAATTGACAAACCGCAAAAAAAAAAGTGACAAAAAAAATGCACAATTATTGATGAGAGAGAAATAAAGTATGGTTAAGCCTCGACGCTTCGGGGAGAGAAAGTCGGGGACCGGGGAGGAAATTCACCGAAAGAATTTGTCGGGGATGGCTGGAGAAATTTAAAAAATGTCGGGGAGCAACGCCTTCGTCGGGGAGTAAATTTTCATAAAAAATCGAAAAAAGGATAAAAAAGAAATCCCAGAACAAAAAAGTCTTAAAAAACTCATTTAAAGAGACATTAACCATCTTATTTCAAGTGCAGATATCATATTTTTACTATTTTTGATTTAACCGAACTGATATTGGATAAAAAAACTATATATAAATTTAGAATCTCGACTGAACCCGTAAATCCGCCAAAATGGGCGTTACGTAAAATATGATACAAATAAAATGTTCTCCCTATGTCTTTTAAAATCACCTTATCCGTTCTTTGAAACCAAGTTTGGCAGATACGAGCCCTAGGGGACTACAGTAAATAGCCCTAACAATATTAGCGTAATTGGTTTTTTCTCAATAATCTGTAAATTAAAATTCATTTAAAAATTCTCGAAACTGCAGTTTGAATTCCGTGGTTTAGGCAATCTTCAAAAAACGGGACCACTCAGTTCGTCGCGCTCAGTTCGGTGCCAGCCAACTTTCGGACGCCATAACTTTTTTCTTAGACAATCGAATTTCACAAATTCGGTATCATTCGAATGTTGCTTATGATTTCTATTACCCTCCAAAAATTGAAAAAAATTACCCCCCATAAAAAATTTATGAACCGAATATATACCGAATCGTACTTTTTTGTGGTCTTCAAGTTGTAACTTTTTTAAGAGTTATTCCACCAGTGGTCAATTCGCTGAAAGCAAACATTGCAAAAAACAAAGGTCAATATGATGGGCTCTGCTGGTGATGGCGTCCTCTGCTCAATGAAACGGTGGTGGACGGTATTGCGTAACCCTTCGCCGTTTTTTCCCCCAATTTGCCCCCTCCTCCAAATGGTCGGCGTCATTATGGGCGCCGGAGACGCCACCCATCGCAGTGGGTAGAGCTGGGATATAAAAATTTTCAAAAGACTCATCTGGGGTCAAAAACCTCATTTTGTAAAATTTTATTCAAAAAAGTAAAAAAAAAATACAGTAAAAGGGGGGAGCCGGTGGTGCCGACAGGTGCCAGCGGGGAAAACTTATGAAAAATTGGGTGTATTTTGGTAATAGATTTTGTTTTTGAAAAATATAGGCGAAAAGGGGGCCGGCGGTGCCGATTGGCGCCGCCGGGATAATTTTGAAAATTTAAGTTGGATTTGTTAACAGATTTTGCCTCAAAAATAATTCTATTTTTGCCAGTTTTTTTTTGGCTTTCCTATTCCGTTTTTCTTAAAAACCAAAAAAGCCTCAGACGATCTCAAAAAAGCACCAAAACTTTTCAAAAAACTTCGATATTTTGCGCCAGAATGAAAAATCGGAATTCCGGTACCACAAATTTTTTTCGGAAATCGGAAAATCGTAATTCCGGTCCAAAAATCATCGGAAATCGGAAAATTGGAAACTTTTTTTAACAAAATAAAATTATTTTTATAAGTTTTTTTTAATTCAAATGTAAAAAACCAATAAAAACAGGGTTCCCAGATGTGATGAGAATTATCATTACATTTTTTGTTTTTTGTTTTTTACTGATCAATAGGCCTTCGATTTTTAGGCAAAAAAAAATCGCAAAATAGGCATTAAAAAGGCACAAAAATTGGCAATTAAAATTTTTTTATTAACAATTTTTGAGCACAAAAAATGGTCATTTCTCTTTATTGGTGTTACAAATCAGAAATTTTCGAGGTTTTCCGGCGTAAAACTCATTCAAATGGAATGGGGAAAGATTTAAAAAAAAGTTCCATATTTGCTAAAAAAAAAATTGACTTTTAGGGGTGACTTTTTTTAAGAAAAAGTTCCTGTTTTTAGGGGTATACTTTTTACAAAATTTTAAAAGCCCATCTTAGGGGGTCTATTTTTCATTTTTTATGGCATTTTCCTTATGAAATTACTCAAAATCCTGAAAAAGGCACCAAAAATGCCGAAATAGGCACAAAAATAGGTAGGCATTAAGCACAAAAAGTCCAAAATAGGCAAAAATAAGCATTATAAAGTTGGTCCTAGAAGCACCAAACCAAGCTAAAAACTCGTTTTTTGTGCTTATCTCAACGTTACAAGTGCGCAAAAATTTTAGGCAAGGCGGCGGCAGCCCCAAAAATTTGAACAGCATTCAATAAAACACATGCAAGGCGCGCAACAACAGGCAACTAAGCAACACAATTATAAAATAGCGATTACAAGAAGCACAATAAAAAGCAAGGATTCAAATGAGGGAGTAAAAAATTCCGAAATTGGCCACATTATGTTATTTGGACAAATAAGCGGAATCATGCAAAATTTTTGATAACATGGGTGTGGAATTGGCGCTAGGACTTTTCGACAGCGGACTTTTCGACAGAAGGACTTTTCGACAGTGGACTTTTCGACAGTCCTCAAATAAATTGAATATTTTAATTAAAATTTTTTAATTGTCTAAATTAAATTATATTTTTACTTTATTTTGGTGAATTAATGAATTGTTTAAAAAATAATATTTTATAAACCACTGGGTTACAAATCGCGCTACTAATTTAGCAGATTTTAAAAGGCATTATTGGTTTTTTAGCATTTCAATGACCCATGAAGAGTTTTTCTTATCAATAATACGAAACAAATTATTTGTTCGCCCTTTTTTTCTCGGCCTACAGCATTATCATTTTTTAAAACTAATTCTTGCTGTCGAAAAATCCACTGTCGAAAAGTCCTAACATTAAATTGTAAAATTTTCTGTCGAAAAGTCCTTCACTGTCGAAAAGTCCACTGTCGAAATGTCCTTCTGTCGAAAAGTCCGCTGTCGAAAAGTCCGGCGCCCGTGGAATTTATATTGACATTAACATGGAAATCAAACTAAAAATAAACTCGAATAAAATGGACAGTAAGAAAAATAAAGCTGATTAACTGCTCCATTATTATCAAATGAGATTCAAACTGCCACTCCAACAATTTGTCGTTAATTGCTTGTCCTTCACAAATCAGTGAAATTAGCGTTGGAATTTCCGGCGTTAAGTGATGAATCATTTTGCCCATTTTTGTTCATCCCCTTAGTTTAACATTTTGCTATTGGACATTCGGACCGTAAATTTATTTTGTCACTTGTATTCTTTTAAAACCTATTAAAAATCACAAAATACTTAAATCTGTTTTTGGTCAAGAAATTTAAGTGTATTTTTTATTTTAATAAAAATTTGCTAATTTCTTAAAAGAAAAGAAACGACTCATTCAGAGCCAAAGCCAACATATTTTGTTGCACCAGGCCAATCTATAAGGCGTGTTTACCCAGGGTAGGGGTTTCTTCGTACTTGTTTCAAAGTACGTAATTTCAAATAGCAATTTGCCCATTAATTACGAAATGCTCATCCCATTTAAAAAAAAAAAAAAGTTAGCACTTCCCAATGCGACCATTGATGGGATAAAATCTGTTAACAAATCACATCAAATTTTTAAAGTCTTTCCCCTGCATTGCCTAGCAGAACAGCCGCCAGCAGCCTCCTCTTGGTGAAAAATAAAAAATATTAAAAAAACACTGAATTTTATGACATACAATAATATTAAAATTTCAAAAAATATTACCAATTTTTATAATTGTAATAAAGGAAATCTTATTTGATTTATTCGAAATAAATAATAAAAAATATTTTTATGCAAAAGCGTGACGTCATCATGAAATGAAATTTATAAATAGATCATTTTTGAAAGAAAATTGGTGAACAAAAAGAACAAATTCAAATTAATACTTTGGTCGAAATGCTGAAATATGCAAAAAATATGTAAAACATGGGGTGAAAACTCATTTTTAAGCTTGCAACAAAGCTAAAAAATATTTTACGTGACTTTCTGACTATTCACAGCCAAGAAGAAAAAAAAACGAAGGACAAAATAAGGATTATAGGCTTAAAATAGGGTTCGAAACCCGCATGCGGGTAGTGCTCTATGCGGGTAACGGGATTTTTAATTTAGGGCGGACGGGTAAACCCGTATCCGCATGCGGGTTTCGAGGATGTGCGGGTGGGTACGCGGGTACCCGCTTTTTATAACGCTTTTTTTTTAAACCTTAGCTAAGTTTTGAAAAACTTAAAAAAATGCAATTTGTGCATAGGTATTTTTAAAATACTGTTAACCAATTGTCTATTACAGTAAGCCTGAGAAATTCTTCGAAAAAGCAGCTAACCTAAGCATAAGCTTGCGTAGGCCTAGGCTCTAGGCTTAGGGGGCCCCTATTTTAAAACAACAAAATTTTTTGATAGCTTTATTTTGTTTTGCTTTTTTTGGCTTGGCGCCGGAACGTGTCTGGCGCAGAAACGTGTCTGGCGCCGAAACGTGGGCGCCGAAACGTGGGTGGCCCATTTTGTCCATGTTTGCCTTCACAATCGGGTGTACCTCAACTGCGGACCGACAACTGCGGACTGACAACTGCGGACCGACAACTGCGGACCAGCACAACTGCGGACCGACAACTGCGGACCGCACAACTGCGGACCGACAACTGCGGACCAACGGAAAAATGCTCAACTGCGGACCAGCCTTATAAATTTTTTAAATTTTCAATATTATTCCAATTTTTAAAAATCTAACCACCCCTAGTTTTTCTGAAAAACTACCCCCCTTCGTTTTCGAAAAACTTAACGACCTTATTTTTTTCATAACCCAATTTATTCTTTAGAATCAAAGTATAACACAACGAGACAATAAAAAATTATTTATTACGGAGCACTTTATATATTTTTTCCAAATATTTAACGTTGACCACTACTCAAAATTTTGGAATGTGAAAATAAGCGGCGTCTCGGCTCCCGAGCCCAATTATAACAACTTTGAACGATTCAATCCTCCTGTTCTTTTTAAGGTGCTGACGAGCAATAAAGGAAATTGAAGCAACTTTGGCTGTACCACCAAATTTCGAACTATTTATCATATCACCCTCACATCTACAAATTGCTACCAAAGAAGTGCCACTAAACTTAGCTGTTTTTGCTGGCCGACTGGAATTTACAATAAAACAGAGCGTAATGGACAGCAAAGATGAGTTAATAAAGTGATTTATAAAACAAAAATGAATTCATTCCATTTGTGCCACACCCACCAATTTCCAAAATTGACCATTTCATTTCAATCAATGGATTTCAGGTCGCGACTATGGCAAGAAATATTTAGCGAATGGCATCATTGTATTACCTATTTGGGAATTTTTATGAGCAAATTCGGCAAATTATGCGGACGAACAAAGAATTGTACTGCACTTGTGAGTCGATGAAGGATGCACCAAGCATTCGCATGTGACACCCAACAATTTAGGCATTCATCAACATTCTTCGCAAAGAAGAAATTGCTGGGTGCGAACGTCGTTCTATGTTTGCTGGACATGACACGGAAGAAAGACAAACAGTATTGCGAAGCTGACCTACCGATTCGTTGCAAAAATTAACCGTTACCTCGAACAGAGAGCCTCATAATGGGCATCAATACTTGGCTATTAATATTGATCCAGAAATTAGTAATTGATTCTCACATGATTTAAAATATTACTGAATAAACCGATGATTTTTGTGTTTTTGTTCATTTTGTTTTATAAATTTATTCATTAATTGACCTGCAAAATTTATTTTTGGAAAAAAACTAAGGTTGACACACACAGATTGCGCTGCTTTCCGATTCCCTAAATCCGACATTTTCTCGTCCCGAAACCCATCCCGGTACTAGGCTTAGGTTTTCAAAAAAAAAAACTAGGGTGGTTACGTTTTTAAAAAACTTATGTTTTAAAATAAAAAAAATTTATAAGGCTGGTCCGCAGTTGAGCATTTTCCCATTGGTCCGCAGTTGTCGGTCCGCAGTTGTGCGGTCCGCAGTTGTCGGTCCGCAGTTGTGCTGGTCCGCAGTTGTCGGTCCGCAGTTGTCAGTCCGCAGTTGTCGGTCCGCAGTTGAGGCACTCCGTCACAATCAAAATATTTCCCACCTATTATGAAAAAATAAAACATTACGCCAAAAAAACCAAATGCACAAAACATAAATTTCATCCAAAGTCCAATCTTTACCACTGCTTAAAATACCCGTTTTTGCGGGTACCCGCAAGGTTTACCCGCAAGGTTTACCCGCACGGGTTTTGAATTTTCAAATCGCTTACGGGTAAGAACCGCATGCGGGTTTTTTCCTTAAAATATGCGGGTAAACCCGTTCCGGTACGGGTAATGCGGGTGCGGGTATTCAGCCCTAGTTTAAATAAGGATAACTCATAAACTGTTTTGCACGCCTTGTGGCCCTTTTAAAACTCATTTTGTTTTCATTAATTTCTCATCATTTAAGTGGGGAACATAATTGGTTTTTGCTCCATTGAAATTTTGTCAGTTCCATTCATGCTGTCCTCTTTATTTGAGGCCTCTTTCTTGAGTTTGTTCATCAGCCCAAAGTACGGTTTCTTCAGCGGATGTATTGCGGACGGTGGCCATACAATTTGGTCCTCCTTGGTTAGACCTTAATGAGTCGGGGTGATGGAGATGTTTTTTTTTTAATTTTTTAGGTTTTTTTTTGAATTTGACTTTTTGGCCCTTTGCAACACAATATCGTTTCTGAGCCCAAACGGCGCTAGGTTGTTTCGTAAATCCGCCATATTTTATTGTTTTCTAAAAAACTGGACATATCTTTGCTCAGAAGCAAACAAATTAAATAATCTTGGTATCCTACGACCCTTGATTTGCAATATTAATCTTTTTAATTCCAAAAAATTTCTTTAACTTTTAAAGACAATTTTGTCCGTCAATTTGTAGAATATATATTTGTTGTCCATATTTCTCTTAAAACTTATTTTAATTTTTTGAACTTTTGCTTGCTAATATAGCCAATCAAACAATATCGGAAGGTGCCAAATTGTTACAGTTGGTTGCTTTTGAGCAAAAGTCATGACGAATTTTTCTCAAAAAATTTATAAAAATGGCGATTTATGATAAGCCCAAACATTTCATTTCGTCAGTGGTTTATTTGGGCAGTGATCATTTAGGCAGTGATCATTTGGGCATTGAAAATTTCACAAAAACAATTAAAAAGATCAAAATTGAGCCTAAAATTTCCAGTGTTTGTTTATTGAAAGCCTAACCCCTTAGTTTACTGAAAACCCAACCCAAAAATTTTTTTTCTAAAATTCTAACCATAGTTTTTGCTTATCTGAAAAATTTTGGCTTGGGTTTTCATTAAACTAAGGGGTTAGGCTTTTAGAAAACTAACTCTGGAAATTTTAGGCTCCATTTTTTATCTTTTCGATATTTTCACTGCCCACATGAACAACTGACGAAATGATCGGTCACCTAAATAAGACATCTCTCCCTTTTTTTTAATTATTTTTCGTAACAATTGTTTTGGTACTCTTTTCGATTGCCAAGTTGCCAAACTCATTTTCTTGTTTTTTTTAAGAATTTCTCCTGTATTTATATTATTACTCATTTACTTCGCCTTTTGCTTTGGCTTGTGACTCATTCATTCGATTCGCTAATTTAAAAAGTATTGGAATATGTCTGTTTTCATGTTATTTTGAGATCTTTTGCCCGAGATAGAGTGGATTTCTCAAATTTATCCCAAATTACGGGCCAATCAAAAGTTTTACGGGTCGGGGTCGGTTTGGCGCGGCCAGTTTGGCGCGGACAGTTTGGCGCCGCCGTTTTGGCGCGAGGCCGTTTTGGCGCTGGCTGTTTTGGCGCCGACCGTTTTGGCGCGGCCAGTTTGGCGCGCGTTATAATTGGCTGGTTTGGCGCCATTTTCTTGCTTCGAAAAAAATATGATTCGGCTTTCATAAATCGCGCTGACCAATGGAAAGAAAAGCGGTAAATATTAATTTTCGGTTTGATCATTTCACATTTCCGCAAACAAAATGAAATAATTAGGCTTGAAACCGGGATAAATTCGGGGCAAAAATTCCTAGGGGTTAATGAAAAAACGGCGCCAAAAAGACATTTTTCAACGGGCGCCAAACTGGCCGCGCCAAAACAGCCAATTTATAACGCGCGCCAAACTGGCCGCGCCAAAACGGTCGGCTCCAAAACGGCCAGCGCCAAAACGGCCTCGCGCCAAAACGGCGGCGCCAAACCGTCCGCGCCAAACAGGGCGGTTCCCAGTTTTACGGTCCAAGAATTTGTTATTTTTTGGGCATTTTTTTTTTGAATTTGCCTTTTTTTGTTTACCGGTTAATTGGCGTACAAATACCCGGAAAAACCATAGGCAATTGCGCGTCATCATACTGTAAGTGGACGCGTTGAAAAACACTTTCAATTGCCTCACCAAAGCGACAACTTCACGAAACGATTTCTGCGTGTACAGCTCATGTCCATTGTGGTAAATGCTCAGATAATCACTAATAAAAATTATGAAAAATAAATAAATTAATTACAGCAATATAATTATATTTATTTTATTTTGGAAAAATCCTGAAATATTTAAAAATTTACCAGTTCATGCTTAGTTTTGCCCAAAAGTTTGTAAAATTATTGAGCCATTTACATGAAAAACCCAAATTAATTAAAACCCCATTTAATCGTTGATTCTACTTAATTAACTAAAATTTTACTGCAAAAACAAAAGAAAAGAATATTCTAAGGAATAAATTATTGTTGTTTAATTGCATTTTTGTTATAAAATTTTGCCACAATAAAATTTGGTCAGACAACAAAAGGGTATCGTTTTTAAGAATTTTCGTCGAAAAATGCCAAAATATTTAAAAAAATAATGAAAAACTGTAAATATTGTATAAAAGTTACACCTTTTTATCGATTTAAAAAACTCAATTTTTTCATTTGAAATAAGCAAAAAATTATTAAATAAACATAATTGGTAATCTATCTGACAAATACCGATGTGTTCCTCCACGTTTCGTGGAATATTCCATTGGTTTCCAATAATTGATGCCTGTACGATGGAAATGAATTTCTGAAAAAAACAGATTAAAACTCTTCAAAAAAAAAAAATTTAAGAAATTTCTTATCGCAGTTTTTTAATTATTCCATATTTTGTTTAGCTATTTTTCAAAAATGCCAGAATGCTGATATTGGCAAATCCTCCAAAAAGTGGTGGCTGTAATTTTTAAAGCCATATTTAAAAGGTACCCGGACATTTGCGCCGACACATTTGCGCCAGTAACATTTGCGCCGGCACATTTGCGCCAGTAACATTTGCGCCGGCACATTTGCGCCAAAACATTTGCGCCGACACATTTGCGCCAGTAACATTTGCGCCGGCACATTTGCGCCAAAACATTTGCGCCGACACATTTGCGCCAGTAACATTTGCGCCGATAAAGCCAATTAAAAGTAACCAGTAAGCATGAATTTTTTATATAGATTCTAAAGCTTTTATTAGAAAAACGGCTTGCTCAAAGCCCAACAATGATCGCTTCATCAAAGTAATCAAAGTTAGCCACACTCAATCAAGCACATCCAAACAACTCCTGTTTTCCTTTTGAAGAAAAGCGTTCAAAAAAATACTTAGACAACGATAGAGCCATTAAAACGCTGATTGAACAATTTGACCTCTTAAATCTTAATGAAATAGATGATCAAAGATGGATCCAGCATTTATATGCACTATCATTCCGGCTGACAACGAAAGGGATCGATCATTGGGTTGACTAACATGAGTGTGGCTAACTTTGATTACTTGATGAAGCGTTCATTGTTGGGCCTTGAGCAAGCCGTTTTACTAATAAAAGCGCAAATGTGTGGGCGCAATTGTGTCGGCGCAAATGTGCTGGCGCAAATGTTACTGGCGCAAAAGTGTCAGCGCAAAAGTCGCAGTTCCATTTAAAACGTTCAAAATCCCAACACTAATTGTCAGCAGAATTTGCGCCATTTGAAATCACAATGGAGCAAAAACTCGGTCGGGGTCATTTGGTGCGGCCGTTTTGGTGCGAGACTTGTTTAAGACGTCATAACTTTTTTTTAGTGAACTAAATTTCACAAAATTGGTAGCATTCAAAAGCTCTATATGTATAGAAGATAATAAAAATAAGCATTTGTTAAACGATTAAGCATTAAGCAAAAAAGTTACAACATAAAAACGCAAAAAAGTCGGAATTTTTGTAAATTTTTATTCATAATTTTTGTGTAAGTTAGTGATTTTTTTTGATTTTTAACTAATTTATAGTTTTGTAAAGACCTTTCGAATGTTACCAATTTTGTGAAATTTAGTTCACTAAGAAAAAAGTTATAACGTCTTAAACACGTCTCGGACCAAAATGACCCGCACCAAAATAATCCGCTTCGGCAAAAACTTGGTGGCGCCCTTCATAAATTTTGCCACCTATGGTTTTATAATCCACCATTTTTACCGATTTTCAGATTTAAAGAGTTATATGTCAATTTCTTGTACTTTTTCTCTATTGGGTCAATGGCAACTCGTACAATTTCAAATTGGTGTGGCCATAACTTTTCGTCTAGTCAGCCAAATTTCTCAAACTTGGTATCATTCGAATGCTCTTCATGTTTAGAAGCGATGAGTAAGCAGAAGTTAAGCGATTAAACATCTCACAAAAAAGATAATTTATAAATTTCGAAAAAGTCTGCTTTTGCGAATTTTTAATGCTCTTTAAAATGTAACTTTTTTGTGAGATGCTTAATCGCTTAACTTCTGCTTACTCATCTCTTCTAAACATGTAGAGCATTCGAATGATATCAAATTTGAAGAATTTGGCTGACTAGAAGAAAAGTTATGGCCGCACCAATTTTGAAATTGTACGAGTTGCCTTTGTACGAGTTGCCTTGACACCTTCGCTATTTTATAATTAAGTTTTTGTTTTTGATTGCTATAGAGCCATTGAAAAGCTAACAATCAGCGTGGTTAACGAATTCGTCAGTGAACGATTTCGTCAGTGAATTGGATTTTGAAAATTGGATTTTGAATTTAAACAAAAATTTTTTTTATCTACAGTGAAATAAACTAATTTAAACCATTTACTGAACATTACGGATATGAGACAACGGTATGTATAAGCAAATGAAGTCATATTTCTTTTTGGTCTTAAATAATTGATCACATAACCCGGCTAAAGCATACATGCGTTTTTTTCTGCGCACTATTTCGGCATATTAAGCAAAAACACATTTTCTACTTGGTTTGAAGTTTATACGATAAATTTATAATGCATTTTTTGGGGTTTTCGGGATTTTTGGTACTTTTTTTTGGCTCTATTTATCACTCCTTATCTCGACTTAATTCCCATGCCTTCTTGAATGCCCTTTTGCATATTTACATTAGTTCTTATCTCGTGTATTCACCCAAATGGACGTTATGTTGGGAAGTAGTTCTTCACTCATTCATTGGAAAAATGGCCCTTGTCCGATTCGCAGAGGCAAAATCGAATAAAGGAAAAATACTGCTTTCTCGTCTTGGCTTTGAATATTCCTTCGAAAACGAATCCCGAATTGATATTGGCTGGGAGTATTGGAAATGCCCACGACGTCCCCCTTACTGCCCTGGTCGAGCGTGTGTTCAAATTCCATGTCTTGTCGATGTCAACGGAAGTCGTTACAAGATGGGTCGCGTAACTGCTGATCACAACCATCCCGCAATTTGCGGACAACTTTCCGTAAGGCACAAAATTTGGCTTGTTTCAGAGGTCCAAGCACTAATCATCCTAGGTTTCTTGGGTCATATCTTTCTTCTTGGTCGGTCAATCCTTGCATCCTTGGTATCATTCGAAGGCATAAAGCCTGTAGAAGCTCAACATCAAATTAGGAAATTTAGAACCACTAATTTCAGTAATTTAGAACACCATACAAAAAATAGATTAATTTCCATTTGTCTGCTTTGTAACTTTTTTTGACATATATTTTAATAAATTTGGGATTAATACATTCTACAGCCTTTATGCCTTCGAATGATACTAAGAATGCAAGGATTGGCTGACAAAGAAGAAAGTTATGGCACATGAAACCTAGGATGATTAGTTATTCGACACGTAAACTAAAATAGAGCCAAAATTTTGCTTGTGTTTTTCGTGTAGATAAGACAGGCAAATGATCAAATCCGGGAACAAGCGGAAATGATTTTCCAACAACAAGCCGCAATATTGTGCGTAATGTTAGGGCTAATCTACCGGTCGATGTGCGCGTGAATGTTAGAGATGCTCGAGACCCAAAATTTCCCGAGACTCGAGAACCGAGACCGAGACCGAGAAATGACACCGAGACTCGAGACCGAGACCGAGACTTGACACCGAGACTCGAGACCGAGACCGAGACCCCTAAAAACCCGAGAAATTTCTCGACTCGAGAACCGAGACCGAGAAATTTTTTTAAAAAATAGGGTGAAATTTTTTTTTAACCAAAAAAAAAAAGCATTTTTTTATATAAAAAATTACGCATTCATTTATCAAATTGAAATAAAAAAGCTATTGCAATCCTATTTTATAAACTCGAACTTTTGCAATTTAGCCTGGTTCAAATCTACTACATTGCGTGAACATTTTTGAAATTGTTTCACAGATCAATTGAAAAATTTTGTTTTGTTAATAGTAAAAAGCCTAAAAAAATTGACTTTTTGGGGGCAAAATCTGTTAACAAAACTTAGTAATATTTGTAAATTTTTCCCTACGGCGCTTATCGGCACTGCGGTCACTCAACCCCTTTAAAATTTTTCATTATAAGACGCAAAATTAACAATTTTTGGAGAAAATCTGTTAACAAATCGGCCATCAATTTTCAAAATTCCCCCGATGGGCACCTATCGACACCATCGAATCCCATGGTTTTCTCAAAATTTATCTCAAAGATTGTCCAAAAATAACCATGTTTTGGTCGAAATCCGTTAGTAAAGCTCACGCAAAATAATTAAGGTTTGAACAAATGGATTTTTTTATTGTGAATGATTAATCATGTTTGAGAATGTAAATTCAAAAAAATTTCAAAAAGTTATGATTTGCAATAAAACAAAAAATAGTTTTTTGAAATATGTGTTTTTCATCAGGGCGAGGCGGCAGTGCCGATATGCTCTGACGAGGAAAATTTTGAAAATTTGAGCGTTTTTGGTAACAAATCTTGCATAAAAAGACGAGTTTTTAAATTGAAATTACTCTTGAGACAATATACCCAATGGGGTCCGATGGTGCCGATAGGCGCCATCGGGAGAAATTTTTGAAAATTTATGGCCGCCTTGTTAACAGATTTTACACTAAAACTTTATGATTTAGCTGACCAAATAAATTGTTCTGGTCCAAAAACTCAATCTTTAGGGGTGTAAAAAAAGTCTCGGAAACCGAGACCAAAAGACCGAGACCGAGATCGAGACCGAGACCCCAAAAAACCCGAGAAATTTCTCGACTCGAGAACCGAGACCGAGACTCTCGAGCATCTCTAGTGAATGTACCAAGTGCAGTTAATATGCGCAACAACTATAATGTCACAAAAAGAAAACACCAAGAAGAGGTGATGTGTAAAAAACAAAATAAAAGACAATGGGCAAAATTAATTAAATTGGTCGGAGATGTTGGCCTTGAGGTTTTGCTTATTGAAAATATTGTCGTTTCTAATGTTCTTCAAAACCGTGTAATCTTCAACCAAATTTTTAATGGTCGACGAACGATAATTTTTTGCTCGGAGTCTGCTCTCGCGATCTTACGAGATTACAACAACGAATGTGCTATTGATGGCACATTCGAATTCAGACATGCGGTCAGATAATTGCGGCATTTGTTTTAGCGATTTCAAATAATTTTAACCACAAAGAATTGAGAAAATATATCACTTTTGTATAAATATTTCAAAAAATATTTGAATTTGTACTTTCATTTCTACATTTTCGCTAACTGCGAATTTTTGAGGCCATCAGGGACATTGTTGGCAACAATTGGTGGCCACAGAGAATTATGGGGGATTTCGAGGCATCGGCCATCAATTCCGCACGAACTGTTTTTTCCGAATTCAACTCAAAGTGGCTGCTTATTTCATTTTGGCCAAGCAATTTATCGACGAATTCAACGACTGCCAAATCTGTACACACAATATCTCCAAGACATTGAATTTCAGAGAAGCATCAAATCACTGCAAGGATTGGCATTTGTTCCGGTCGAAATCGTTTACAACTACTTTTGTATTCTGATGTCAACACTTAATCCGACAGCTGCTACAGGGTTCGAAAATTTAATTAAAAAATGAGGAATTTTTTTTTTGAAATTTACAACAAATTTTCAAATCAGGTGAAGTTTTGTCTTTTATTCTATTATGGCTCACTACTTAGAATTGATACTGTATTTTCTTATGACTTGGGTTGGTCCACGTCATGTAATTGAAAACGAAGCGCCACTTGTCAACTTTAATGGGAACATGGGGGCTGCTGCTGACGTTTGGATGCGCGAAAGGATTGCAGCATTGAATTTGGGAAATCGTGACGCCCTTTTTCCAATTCAATTGTGGAATATGACTGATCGTTTGGCTCATGGTCTTTCACGCACTAACAATAGTGTCGAGGGGTGGCATGCGATTTGGAATTCACATTTTAGAGGAAATCAGCGTTTGAGTTCGTTTGTGAACAAAATGATAACCGAAGACGAAATGTGGTCGCAGAGAATTTTGGATTATCAAATTGCGCCTGCCGATGGAATTCGTGGCCCTGGTGCAGCACGAAAAGGAAAGTGTGTGAGACAGGACAACAACTTAAATGCGCTTATTCAAGATATTGGGAACAAAGACCCGATTGCTTATCTCCGCGCATGTGCTTACCATTTGTACTTTTAAAACATTTTTGATTTTTTTTTTAAATATTTTTTCACGGACGAAATCGTTTACTAGCGTATTCGTTTGCTGGAAAAAACTAGTAAATAAAAGAAAAAAAAAATTAGGATGTATGTATTTCATTGTAGATAAAGAAATTTTCGTTTAAATTCAAAATCCAATTTACTGACGAAATAATTCACCGACGTAATTAATCACTGACGAAAAAAATGGAAAACGGTAAAAAAATGAAAATAGTTCACTGACGAATTCAATCACTGACGAAATTCACTGACGAAATCGTTCACTGACGAAAACACACAGCACAACTATCAGATGGTACCAGTATTATTTAATTTTGTTGCTTTTAAGCAAAGTATGTCCCGTTTATCTTAGAAAATCCGTAAAAATGGCAGATTAATAAAACGCGTAGAGGTGGCGGCGGAATTCATAAAATGGACTAGCAACGTGCAAAAAAAACTGTAAAAATGTATACCGATTCCGCAAACAAGCAGTCCAGCATGGTAAAATCCAATTTTTTGGGAGCCCTAAACATTACAATAGCATTTTGTTAAATATCAAAACCTTATGCTTGGGTCCTATTTTATGGGACAAGTATTAATCGGTTAATGACGCCGTCCGGTTGACTATTCGTCTGTCTGTCCAGCCAAAAAGTGACAAAACAACACATTAATTTTATTTTTTTATTTTAGTTTTCGCATTTTTTATTTGCCACTTTTTGGTTGCTCATAAAGGTTTTCAAAAAAATTTAGGGAGTTAGGTTTTTAAAAAAACTAGGGGGTTAGGTTTTCAAAAAAAACTAGGGGGTTAGGTTTTCAAAAAAACTAGGGGGTTAGGTTTCAAAAAACCAGGGGGTTAGGTTTTCAAAAAAACTAGGGGGTTAGGTTTTCAAAAAAAACTAGGGGGTTAGGTTTTCAAAAAAACTAGGGGGTTAGGTTTTCAAAAAAATTTAGGGAGTTAGGTTTTTAAAAAAACTAGGGGGTTAGCTTTTCAAAAAAATTTAGGGAGTTAGGTTTTTAAAAAAACTAGGCGGTTAGGTTTTCAAAAAAACTAGGGGGTTAGGTTTTCAAAAAAACTAGGGGGTTAGGTTTCAAAAAATCTTTTGTCCATAACTTTTTTGAAATGAAAATTTTTTTTTGAAATTCTACAGACTAATAGAGAAAACTTAGGGCTATCAAATGATATCAAGAATCAAAATTTTTTGTTGTTTTGGGGCAAAGTTATGAATAGTTTTCTGTTAAAAATTTTCATAATGATGGTTTTTTAAATAACGACCATTATGATGGTTTTCGACCTAGCACCATTTTTTTGGCTTGACGGACGAATTGTCAACCGGAAGAATTGCCGCCCAGACGAATTGTAGTGTTCCGGTTTGAATTGTTCCAAAATTTGAGAAATATTTCATATTTGAACAACGGCATTTTGTCATTTTCCTACCTTGAAAAGGTAATACTCCGCCAATTGGAGGGGTTCCTCGTTGCACGCTTTTCCCGCCTCCGCGTCCGCTTTGAACTTGTCCTTGTCGAACTCTTCCCCGTACAGTTTCCGTATCTGGGCCTTGCTCACTGTCCGCTGCAAAGGCACATTGTCCGCATTGCTCTTCCGCTCCGCCCGTTTCCGTGCCTTCCGTTTGAAGTCCTTCGCCATTTGGTCCCTTTGAGATTTGCCCACTTTGGCCTGCCAGTCTTCATCCACCTCATTAAGTGCATTCTCGAATTCTTTCTGTTCTATTCTTGAAGCAATAAAAAAAAATTATCTTATAGCTTAAGAAAAAACCAGAAAAAAGAAGGCGAAGGCCTTTAAAACTAGTGTTCGACACGGTATCGACAACATCGTTATACTGTTCGGTATTTTTCGGTATATACCGATCGGTGTACCGTATCGAAATCTATTGGGGATTTCGGCATATTTTTGGTATCGATATGATACCGAAATTCCGGTGGTATACTGTACCGAAACATTTTGAAGATTTTGGTATACTTTCGGTATCGGAATATACCGAAATACCTGTACCGCATGCCAAAAATCGTAGTTGCAAAACTTTTATTGAAAATTGTAGTTATAAATTTCTGTTTTTTTTTCTTGGCTTCCTTTTCAAACAATTCCACCCAAATCATTCATTACACATGGGATTATGGGATTTTCTGTTGTGAGCTGGAAATATCTTTTTCAAATCTAAATAGAAAATCAAATCTAAATAGAAAACTATTTAATTTTTATGACCCCAAATAAGGATTTTTTTATTCTTACCCTTTTTTGCCACCCTCGCCCCCCCCCCGAAATAATTTATTTTTTTGAATTTTTCTTTTAGATCGTTCTATTTTACGCGCTGGTCACGAATATGGCCTCAGATTTGTCATATGATTTCATCAAATCTATGAATTTTTAGTTTTTAGGCTGACTCTCCCTCCCATTAAAAATTTTTTTTAAGCCATAAAAAACATGCCTTAGGGAAATAGTTCGGAATGGGAGGGGGTGGCAAAAAGGATAAGAAGAACCGTTTTTTATTTGTACTTTTCAGTATTGCGACAAAAAAACTTTCGGATTGTTTTTGGACGTTGATCACTAATAACATTTGATTCTTTCGTCATATCTATGATTTTTATGCCCAAAATATGTACAAAAATGCGTGTATATATATATAAAAAAAAATTCTGAATTAAATAATATTTTGTGAAGAAAATTGAATTAATAAAAATCTTCATGGAGTCGCTTAGCCAAAAGCACCACATTTGGGCTACCAAATGGGGTTGAAAAAGGCAAATAGAAATGTTTTTTTTTAAATTTTTATGACCAAAAGAATAAATTTGCCTCACTTCAACAACTCTTCTTTTAGCGCGGTGCTCTTTGCTGCTGATTGTGGTAAAAATGGAGTTGTATCAAACATTTTCTTCTCCTGTAAAATGGCACCTTAATTGCATTATCCTAATTAAAATCTCCCAGGTTTGTTGTTCACCAGTAGAGTTTTAGGATTTTAGTAACATACTGAAATAATTACTAAAATAGTTGCCAAAAAAGTGCAATAGGTGCTAAAAAAACCAAAATACGCACAATAATTGCTAAATTGGTGTAATTGGAAAAACCAATCAAAAAATGCTCTATTTTGAAGCGGGAAAACTTTTTTACTTACTTTCCTGTAGTGAAATTTTATAAGATTTTTTTTGCCAGAAAAATAACAAAGTTTTATAGTGGGCAGCGGAGGGCCGGCGTTGCCGATAGGCGTCGCCAGGAAATTTTTTTTGAAAATTTAAGTGAATTTTGAAGAAAAAACCAGTAAAATTTTTACCACAAGCAAAAATAGTTGCTATTCCCCAAAATAGCCGAAAAAAGTCTAAAATGTCGCTTTGAAGCAAAAATTTTTAGAGAAAATGTGTTTTTCGTGCTTCTCTCATCAAGTACTGTAAAAAAAATCACTTTCGCTCCGAGTGCCGAATAGTGTAAATAATGTCCGAGTGCCGAAAAGGCCAAGAACCGAACGATTTTTTAAACTGACACTACTCTATAATTAAGGCTTAGTTTAGGTCTAAACTTTGGCATAGGCTTAAGAGGCTTTTATGTTTTCATTTTTAAACAAAAGCCATTTTGGCTTTTTTTTGTGCCATTCGGAACTTGGAATTTTTTTTGTTCTATTCGGCACTCGGACCGGTAGCCAAAAAAATAGTTTAAGTTTAAACTAAAAACCATATCTCTATTCATCAATTCCACCTATTTTAAATCACTTTGCAATTAAATATACCATAAGTCAAAAAAAAAAATCCGAGTTTTTGCCAGTATTACAATATTGATAAAAGCAGATCTTGGAATCTTGGTACCAATGTGAAACAAGAAATGCCAGGCACCGGGGGAGCGCCAAGAAAATATTCAAGAACCTTAATTAAAAAAGTACATTTTTTTGTCGATGGAATAACCGAATTCTGAATTTAATTTTTCAAACAAGAATGTTATGCTTGTCATTCGTTTTCAAAGGTCTTCTATCAATATATAAATATTCTTTGAATAACAATATTTTTAGGAAATTAGACTTTAAAAACAACCTGTTGACCAAAAAGACTTTTAGCTTAAATCAAAAAAGTGGCACAACCCAACAAACTCTGATAATGCAAAATTTCAGAGGCAACCCTGTATTTTTCATTTTAATGCAATCTGTTAAAAATCACTCTCAAATTTCTGCAGCGGCTTAATAGCATTGCCTGACTCGGTTATCCCACATTTGTGCCTCGGACTTTTGCGCCCGAGATATTTGCGCCTATGTTCGTAATTAAGTTTAGATTTAACTTTTAAGAATCCAAAAACCTGATTTTAAATCAGAGATCGCATTTGTTCTTATTTCTAAGAAATGTTCTTATTTCAGCCTTCTGTTCTTATTTCTTACTCTGACGCAAAAAAATAAGAAAGTATTACTATTTTTTTTATAATCATTGAAGCGATTTCCTTAATATTTTTAAAAATTTTCTCGCCGGCGCCTATCGGCACCGCCGGAAACTCATTTCTTTAGAAAGTTTTCAAAAAAACGACCAAAAACTATCAATTTTTAACGAAAATCTGTTAACAAATCGGCCATAAATTTTCAAAATAAGACATAAAATTGACCATTTTTGGGGAAAATCTGTTAGCGAATTCAATCTAAAATTTTCCCCGGCGGCGCCTATCGGCACCGCCGACCCTCACTTTTTCGAAGCAAATTTTATTTCTAATTTCAAAGCTAATCCGCCTAAAAAACTGCCGTAGGTATCAAATATGTTGCAAAAAGTTGTTTTTGTTGAATAAAACTGCTATTTAAAGCTTTGGAATCGCATTTGAAAAAATGTTCTTATTTTTGACCCCAAAATCTTATTTTTGACCAGCAATGTTCTTATTTCGGAAAATTTCGATGTGATCCCTGTTTTAAATGGATGATACGAATGATTGTGGCAAAAAAATCGCTAAATCAGATCAGAGAGAGATTACTGATAAATTTTCCATATGCGAATTTCAGGGAACATAGCCTTGTGGTGTCACCTGCTGCTGCTTCTCAAACTCATTGACCCATTTGCCGCTCATTCCCGCTTTGCCGCCTGCCCTGTACAACGTCATATGGGGTTCGCGCTTTTTCTTTGTGCCACCATTGCTTGTGGTGTCCCGTTGCGGCAACAAATTTTCTTTTCCCAAAAAAATCCGTTCGCCGGTATCTTTAAAATTGTCATCTTTTCCGGGTTTTTCTTGCTTTAAGCGCTGTTGTTCATTTTTTTGGTTTCCCTTTGGTACGCTCGGAAGTTGGACAGGACAAACAAATAAGAGAAGGAGCAACGGAGTCAATTTTAAGAGAAAAAGATCACCACCAGCCATGCACAAGATAAGCGAGAAAAAATTTCCAAATTGAAAATGCCAATGCCAGACAGTACCAGTTTACAAGAAAGTCCATATATTCGATGCCCATCATTATATAATATAATGCCTCTCATTGTCTATGCCACCTTCCATTGTATAATAAAGTGCATACATTTAATATCTGCCATTGAAGTAATATAACGCATCTCATTCTCTATGCCACGTTGCATTTTATAAGAAAGTACGTAGATACGATGCCCATCATAATATAATATAATGCCTCTCATTGTCTATGCCACCTTTCATTGTATAATAAAGTGCATTCATTTAATATCTGCCATTGAAGTAATATAACGCATCTCATTCTCTATGCCACGTTGCATTTTATAAGAAAGTACGTAGATACGATGCCCATCATTATATAATATAATGCCTCTCATTGTCTATGCCACCTTTCATTGTATAATAAAGTGCATTCATTTAATATCTGCCATTGAAATAATATAAGGCATCTCTTTCTCTATGCCACGTTGCGTTTTACAAGAAAGTACGTAGATACGATGCCCATCATTATATAATATAATGCCTCTCATTGTCTATGCCACCTTTCATTGTATAATAAAGTGCATTCATTTAATATCTGCCATTGAAATAATATAAGGCATCTCTTTCTCTATGCCACGTTGCGTTTTACAAGAAAGTACGTAGATACGATGCCCATCATTATATAATATAATGCATCTCATTCTCTATGCCACTTTCCATTGTATAATAAAGTGCAGACATTTAATATCTGCCATTGAAAGAATATAATGCATCTCTTTCTCTATGCCACACTTTCCATTGTATAATAGAGTGCAGACATTTAATATCTGCCACTGAAAGAATATAATGCATCTCTTTCTCTATGCCACGTTGCATTTTACAAGAAAGTGCATATATATGATGTCCGTCATAATATAATATAATGCTTCTCATTCTCTATGCCACTTTCCATTGTATAATAAAGTGCAGACATTTAATATCTGCCATTGAAAGAATATAATGCATCTCTTTCTCTATGCCACGTTGCATTTTATAAGAATGCATATATATGATGCCCGTCATTATATAATATAATGCATCTCATTCTCTATGCCACTTTCCATTGTATAATAAAGTGCAGACATTTAATATCTGCCTTGAAAGAATATAATGCATCTCTTTCTCTATGCCACGTTGCATTTTACAAGAAAGTGCATATATATGATGTCCGTCATAATATAATATAATGCTTCTCATTCTCTATGCCACTTTCCATTGTATAATAAAGTGCAGACATTTAATATCTGCCATTGAAAGAATATAATGCATCTCTTTCTCTATGCCACGTTGCATTTTATAAGAATGCATATATATGATGCCCGTCATTATATAATATAATGCATCTCATTCTCTATGCCACTTTCCATTGTATAATAAAGTGCAGACATTTAATATCTGCCTTGAAAGAATATAATGCATCTCTTTCTCTATGCCACGTTGCATTTTACAAGAAAGTGCATATATATATGATGTCCGTCATTATATAATATAATGCATCTCATTCTCTATGCCACCTTTCATTGTATAATAAAGTGCAGACATTTAATATCTGCCATTGAAAGAATATAATGCATCTCTTTCTCTATGCCACGTTGCATTTTATAAGAATGCATATATATGATGCCCGTCATTATATAATATAATGCATCTCATTCTCTATGCCACCTTTCATTGTATAATAAAGTGCAGACATTTAATATCTGCCATTGAAAGAATATAATGCATCTCTTTCTCTATGCCACGTTGCATTTTATAAGAATGCATATATATGATGCCCGTCATTATATAATATAATGCATCTCATTCTCTATGCCACTTTCCATTGTATAATAAAGTGCAGACATTTAATATCTGCCATTGAAGTAATATAACGCATCTCTTTCTCTATGCCACGTTGCATTTTATAAGAAAGTGCGTAGATACGATGCCCATCATTATATAATATAATGCCTCTCATTGTCTATGCCACCTTTCATTGTATAATAAAGTGCATTCATTTAATATCTGCCATTGAAATAATATAAGGCATCTCTTTCTCTATGCCACGTTGCGTTTTACAAGAAAGTACGTAGATACGATGCCCATCATAATATAATATAATGCCTCTCATTGTCTATGCCACCTTTCATTGTATAATAAAGTGCATACATTTAATATCTGCCATTGAAATAATATAAGGCATCTCTTTCTCTATGCCACGTTGCATTTTATAAGAAAGTACGTAGATACGATGCCCATCATTATATAATATAATGCCTCTCATTGTCTATGCCATCTTTCATTGTATAATAAAGTACATACATTTAATATCTGCCATTGAAATAATATAAGGCATCTCTTTCTGTATGCCACGTTGCATTTTATAAGAAAGTACGTAGATACGATGCCCATCATTATATAATATAATGCCTCTCATTGTCTATGCCACCTTCCATTGTATAATAAAGTGCATACATTTAATATCTGCCATTGAAGTAATATAACGCATCTCATTCTCTATGCCACGTTGCATTTTATAAGAAAGTACGTAGATACGATGCCCATCATTATATAATATAATGCCTCTCATTGTCTATGCCACCTTCCATTGTATAATAAAGTGCATACATTTAATATCTGCCATTGAAATAATATAAGGCATCTCTTTCTCTATGCCACGTTGCATTTTATAAGAAAGTACGTAGATACGATGCCCATCATTATATAATATAATGCCTCTCATTGTCTATGCCACCTTCCATTGTATAATAAAGTGCATACATTTAATATCTGCCATTGAAAGAATATAATGCATCTCTTTCTCTATGCCACGTTGCATTTTATAAGAAGTAGCATATATACGATGCCCAGTCATTATATAATATAATGCATCTCATTCTCTATGCCACTTTCCATTGTATAATAAAGTGCAGACATTTAATATCTGCCTTGAAAGAATATAATGCATCTCTTTCTCTATGCCACGTTGCATTTTACAAGAAAGTGCATATATATGATGTCCGTCATAATATAATATAATGCTTCTCATTCTCTATGCCACTTTCCATTGTATAATAAAGTGCAGACATTTAATATCTGCCATTGAAAGAATATAATGCATCTCTTTCTCTATGCCACGTTGCATTTTATAAGAAGTGCATATATATGATGCCCGTCATTATATAATATAATGCATCTCATTCTCTATGCCACTTTCCATTGTATAATAAAGTGCAGACATTTAATATCTGCCTTGAAAGAATATAATGCATCTCTTTCTCTATGCCACGTTGCATTTTACAAGAAAGTGCATATATATGATGTCCGTCATAATATAATATAATGCCTCTCATTGTCTATGCCACCTTCCATTGTATAATAAAGTGCATACATTTAATATCTGCCATTGAAATAATATAAGGCATCTCTTTCTCTATGCCACGTTGCATTTTATAAGAAAGTACGTAGATACGATGCCCATCATTATATAATATAATGCCTCTCATTGTCTATGCCACCTTCCATTGTATAATAAAGTGCATACATTTAATATCTGCCATTGAAAGAATATAATGCATCTCTTTCTCTATGCCACGTTGCATTTTATAAGAATGCATATATATGATGCCCGTCATTATATAATATAATGCATCTCATTCTCTATGCCACTTTCCATTGTATAATAAAGTGCAGACATTTAATATCTGCCTTGAAAGAATATAATGCATCTCTTTCTCTATGCCACGTTGCATTTTACAAGAAAGTGCATATATATGATGTCCGTCATAATATAATATAATGCTTCTCATTCTCTATGCCACTTTCCATTGTATAATAAAGTGCAGACATTTAATATCTGCCATTGAAAGAATATAATGCATCTCTTTCTCTATGCCACGTTGCATTTTATAAGAATGCATATATATGATGCCCGTCATTATATAATATAATGCATCTCATTCTCTATGCCACTTTCCATTGTATAATAAAGTGCAGACATTTAATATCTGCCTTGAAAGAATATAATGCATCTCTTTCTCTATGCCACGTTGCATTTTACAAGAAAGTGCATATATATGATGTCCGTCATTATATAATATAATGCATCTCATTCTCTATGCCACCTTTCATTGTATAATAAAGTGCAGACATTTAATATCTGCCATTGAAAGAATATAATGCATCTCTTTCTCTATGCCACGTTGCATTTTATAAGAAGTGCATATATATGATGCCCGTCATTATATAATATAATGCATCTCATTCTCTATGCCACCTTTCATTGTATAATAAAGTGCAGACATTTAATATCTGCCATTGAAAGAATATAATGCATCTCTTTCTCTATGCCACGTTGCATTTTATAAGAAGTGCATATATATGATGCCCGTCATTATATAATATAATGCATCTCATTCTCTATGCCACTTTCCATTGTATAATAAAGTGCAGACATTTAATATCTGCCATTGAAGTAATATAACGCATCTCTTTCACTATGCCACGTTGCATTTTATAAGAAAGTGCGTAGATACGATGCCCATCATTATATAATATAATGCCTCTCATTGTCTATGCCACCTTCCATTGTATAATAAAGTGCATACATTTAATATCTGCCATTGAAAGAATATAATGCATCTCTTTCTCTATGCCACGTTGCATTTTATAAGAATGCATATATATGATGCCCGTCATTATATAATATAATGCATCTCATTCTCTATGCCACTTTCCATTGTATAATAAAGTGCAGACATTTAATATCTGCCTTGAAAGAATATAATGCATCTCTTTCTCTATGCCACGTTGCATTTTACAAGAAAGTGCATATATATGATGTCCGTCATAATATAATATAATGCTTCTCATTCTCTATGCCACTTTCCATTGTATAATAAAGTGCAGACATTTAATATCTGCCATTGAAAGAATATAATGCATCTCTTTCTCTATGCCACGTTGCATTTTATAAGAAATGCATATATATGATGCCCGTCATTATATAATATAATGCATCTCATTCTCTATGCCACTTTCCATTGTATAATAAAGTGCAGACATTTAATATCTGCCATTGAAAGAATATAATGCATCTCTTTCTCTATGCCACGTTGCATTTTACAAGAAAGTGCATATATATGATGTCCGTCATTATATAATATAATGCCTCTCATTCTCTATGCCACCTTTCATTGTATAATAAAGTGCAGACATTTAATATCTGCCATTGAAAGAATATAATGCATCTCTTCTCTATGCCACGTTGCATTTTATAAGAATGCATATATATGATGCCCGTCATTATATAATATAATGCATCTCATTCTCTATGCCACCTTTCATTGTATAATAAAGTGCAGACATTTAATATCTGCCATTGAAAGAATATAATGCATCTCTTTCTCTATGCCACGTTGCATTTTATAAGAAGTGCATATATATGATGCCCGTCATTATATAATATAATGCATCTCATTCTCTATGCCACTTTCCATTGTATAATAAAGTGCAGACATTTAATATCTGCCATTGAAGTAATATAACGCATCTCTTTCACTATGCCACGTTGCATTTTATAAGAAAGTGCGTAGATACGATGCCCATCATTATATAATATAATGCCTCTCATTGTCTATGCCACCTTTCATTGTATAATAAAGTGCATTCATTTAATATCTGCCATTGAAATAATATAAGGCATCTCTTTCTCTATGCCACGTTGCGTTTTACAAGAAAGTACGTAGATACGATGCCCATCATAATATAATATAATGCCTCTCATTGTCTATGCCACCTTTCATTGTATAATAAAGTGCATACATTTAATATCTGCCATTGAAATAATATAAGGCATCTCTTTCTCTATGCCACGTTGCATTTTATAAGAAAGTACGTAGATACGATGCCCATCATTATATAATATAATGCCTCTCATTGTCTATGCCATCTTTCATTGTATAATAAAGTACAGACATTTAATATCTGCCATTGAAATAATATAAGGCATCTCTTTCTGTATGCCACGTTGCATTTTATAAGAAAGTACGTAGATACGATGCCCATCATTATATAATATAATGCCTCTCATTGTCTATGCCACCTTCCATTGTATAATAAAGTGCATACATTTAATATCTGCCATTGAAGTAATATAACGCATCTCATTCTCTATGCCACGTTGCATTTTATAAGAAAGTACGTAGATACGATGCCCATCATTATATAATATAATGCCTCTCATTGTCTATGCCACCTTTCATTGTATAATAAAGTGCATTCATTAATATCTGCCATTGAAATAATATAAGGCATCTCTTTCTCTATGCCACGTTGCGTTTTACAAGAAAGTACGTAGATACGATGCCCATCATAATATAATATAATGCCTCTCATTGTCTATGCCACCTTTCATTGTATAATAAAGTGCATTCATTTAATATCTGCCATTGAAATAATATAAGGCATCTCTTTCTCTATGCCACGTTGCATTTTATAAGAAAGTACGTAGATACGATGCCCATCATTATATAATATAATGCCTCTCATTGTCTATGCCACCTTTCATTGTATAATAAAGTGCATTACATTTAATATCTGCCATTGAAGTAATATAAGGCATCTCTTTCTCTATGCCACGTTGCGTTTTACAAGAAAGTACGTAGATACGATGCCCATCATAATATAATATAATGCCTCTCATTGTCTATGCCACCTTTCATTGTATAATAAAGTGCATACATTTAATATCTGCCATTGAAATAATATAACGCATCTCTTTCTCTATGCCACGTTGCATTTTATAAGAAAGTACGTAGATACGATGCCCATCATTATATAATATAATGCCTCTCATTGTCTATGCCACCTTCCATTGTATAATAAAGTGCATACATTTAATATCTGCCATTGAAGTAATATAACGGCATCTCTTCTCTATGCCACGTTGCATTTTATAAGAAAGTACGTAGATACGATGCCCATCATTATATAATATAATGCCTCTCATTGGTCTATGCCACCTTTCCATTGTATAATAAAGTGCATTCCATTTTAATATCTGCCATTGAAATAATATAAGGCATCTCTTTCCTCTATGCCACGTTTGCCATTTTTACTAAGAAAGTACGTAGATACGATGCCCATCATATATAATATAATGCCTCTCATTGTCTATGCCACCTTTCATTGTATAATAAAGTGCATACATTTAATATCTGCCATTGAAAGTAATTATAAGCGCATCTCTTTTCGTCTATGCCACGTTGCAGTTTTACTAAGAAAGTACTTAGATACGATGCCATCATTAATATAATATAATGCCTCTCATTTAGTCCTATTGCCACCTTTCATTGTATAAATAAAGTGCATACATTTAATATCTGCCATTGAAGTAATATAAAGCATCTCTTTCTCTATGCACGTTGCATTTTATAAGAAAAATTACGTTAGATACCGGATGCCCACATTATAAATATAATGCCTCTCATTGTCTATGCCACCTTTCATTGTATAATAAGTGCAGACATTTAATATCGTCCATTGAAAGAATGCATCTCTTTCACTATGCCACGTTGCATTTTACAAGAAAGTGCATATATTGATGTCCGTTATTATATAATATAATGCATCTCTTTCTCTATGCCACGTTTCATTTTACAAGAAAGTGCATATATATGTCCGTTATTATATATATAATGCCTCTAATTCTCTATGCCATTTCCATTGTATAATAAAGTGCATACATTAATATATGCTATCTAACAATATAATGCCTCTAATTCTCTATGCCATTTCCATTGTATAATAAAGTGCATACATTTAATATCTCATTGAAAGAATATAATGCATCTCATTCTCTATGCCACATTTCATTATATAATATAATGCATCTCATTCTCTATGCCACATTTCATTATATAATAAGTGCAGACATTTAAATCAGTCATTGAAAGAATATATGCATCTCTTTCTCTATGCCACATTTCATTATATAATATAATGCTTCATTCTCTATGCCACGTTGCATTACAAGAAAGTGCATACATTAATATATGCTATCTAACAATATAATGCCTCTAATTCTCTATGCCATTTCCATTGTATAATAAAGTGCATTCATTTAATATCTGCCATTGAAGAATATAATGCATCTCTTTCTCTATGCCACATTTCATTATATAATATAATGCTCTCATTCTCTATGCCACATTTCATTATATAATATAATGCCTCTAATTCTCTATGCCACGTTTCATTTTACAAGAAAGTGCATACATTTAATATCTCATTGAAAGAATGCATCTCTTTCTATGCCACGTTGCATTTTACAAGAAAGTGCATATATGATGTCCGTCATTATATAATAAGTGCAGACATTTAATATCGTCCATTGAAAGAATATGCATCTCTTTCTATGCCACGTTGCGTTTTACAAGAAATGCATATATGATGTCCGTTTATATAATATAATGCCTCAACCTGTTTGGCCCAAAAGGCCGTAATACTGTGAGGGGACCAAATGTTACGAATGTTTGATTTCTTTGTGTAAAATGTAATTGGAATATAAAATTTTCCGATACGAAAGTGATTGCCAATTCTGACGAGAAATCCCTTAATAACCATGGGTGTTTGTTGAAAAAAACAAATCAGATTTTAGGGTCAAAAATCAGATCATTTTTTGGTATCTAAATTATTCAAGTAAATGAGTATCCATATATCATATTATTGCGGTTAGACAAATTGACTTCGTGACAAAATGGTCCAGTGTGACAAATGGTTCGACAATTTTGGCTGAAAGAACATTTTAGGATCTCAGATTTTAGTGGGACAAAGTGTCATTGACAAATGCCTTTCTTTCGTGGAAAATCACTGTGATTTTTTTTTTTCGAGATTTTTTAAGCATTGTCTTTTTATAATGCCTTTTTTGGAACTATTTTTTCGGAATTTTTTGAGAAAATTCATAAGAAAAATACAATAAAATGAAAAATAGACCTCTAAGAAGCAGCTTTTTAAATTTTTTAAAAAGTACACCTCTTAGAATGGAAGATTTTCTAAAATAATTTTTGACAATTTCTTCATAATTTTCATTTATTTTTCACAAAAAAATTCCTGGCGGCTTCTATCGGCATCATTTACGTCCCGGTCAGTTCCGTGTCCCGATCCCAGATTTATAGTCCCGGCCTTTCCCGGTCCCGTTTTTGTAAAAATCCCGGCCCCGGCAATCTTAAAGCAGGTTAGCGATTCGTCCTTTGTTTCAAAGATGTCCTTTTAAAACGGCTTTTTGTCCATAAAATGTAATATTGACTTTTAGGGGTGACTTTTTTTTAAGAAAAGTTCCTGTTTTTAGGGGTATACTTTTAAAAAATTTTAAAAGCCCATCTTAGGGGGTCTATTTTTCATTTTTTATGGCATTTCCTTATGAAATTACTCAAAATCCTGAAAAAGGCACCAAAAATGCCGAAATAGGCAAAAAATAGGTAGGCATTAGCACAAAAAGTCCAAAATAGGCATTATAAAGTTAGTCCTAGAAGCACCAAACCAAGCTAAAAACTCGTTTTTTGTGCTTATCTCAACGTTACAAGTGCGCAAAAATTTTAGGCATGTGCCTAAAAATCGAAGCCCTACTGATCAATGATGAACCCCTGCACGTAAAAATGTCCAATTATTCTAGGTTTCACTCGCCAGAATTAAGCTCTTTTATGATTTTTTCGGTTTTTTTCAAAATTCAAAGGAGCGGGGGGGGAGGTGATGCCGATAGGCGCCATCGGGGAATTTTCGAATTTTGGTGTTCCGGTTTTAATTGTTCCAAAATTTGAGAAATATTTCATATTTGAACAACGGCATTTTGTCATTTTCCTACCTTGAAAAGGTAATACTCCGCCAATTGTAGGGGCTCCTCGTTGCACGCTTTTCCCGCCTCCGCGTCCGCTTTGAACTTGTCCTTGTCGAACTCTTCCCCGTACAGTTTCCGTATCTGGGCCTTGCTCACTGTCCGCTGCAAAGGCACATTGTCCGCATTGCTCTTCCGCTCCGCCCGTTTCCGTGCCTTCCGTTTGAAGTCCTTCGCCATTTGGGCCCTTTGAGATTTGCCCACTTTGGCCTGCCAGTCTTCATCCACCTCATTAAGTGCATTCTCGAATTCTTTCTGTTCTATTCTTGAAGCAATAAAAAAAAAATTATCTTATAGCTTAAGAAAAAACCAGAAAAAAGAAGGCGAAGGCCTTTAAAACTAGTGTTCGACACGGTATCGACAACATCGTTATACTGTTCGGTATTTTTCGGTATATACCGATCGGTGTACCGTATCGAAATCTATTGGGGATTTCGGCATATTTTTGGTATCGATATGATACCGAAATTCCGGTGGTATACTGTACCGAAACATTTTGAAGATTTTGGTATACTTTCGGTATCGGAATATACCGAAATACCTGTACCGCATGCCAAAAATCGTAGTTGCAAAACTTTTATTGAAAATTGTAGTTATAAATTTCTGTTTTTTTTCTTGGCTTCCTTTTCAAACAATTCCACCCCAATCATTCATTACACATGGGATTATGGGATTTTCTGTTGTGAGCTGGAAATATCTTTTTAAAATCTAAATAGAAAATCAAATCTAAATAGAAAACTATTTAATTTTTATGACCCCAAATAAGGATTTTTTTATTCTTACCCTTTTTTGCCACCCTCGCCCCCCCCCCGAAATAATTTATTTTTTTGAATTTTTCTTTTAGATCGTTCTATTTTACGCGCTGGTCACGAATATGGCCTCAGATTTGTCATATGATTTCATCAAATCTATGAATTTTTAGTTTTTAGGCTGACTCTCCCTCCCATTAAAAATTTTTTTTAAGCCATAAAAAACATGCCTTAGGGAAATAGTTCGGAATGGGAGGGGGTGGCAAAAAGGATAAGAAGAACCGTTTTTTATTTGTACTTTTCAGTATTGCGACAAAAAAACTTTCGGATTGTTTTTGGACGTTGATCACTAATAACATTTGATTCTTTCGTCATATCTATGATTTTTATGCCCAAAATATGTACAAAAATGCGTGTATATATATATAAAAAAAAATTCTGAATTAAATAATATTTTGTGAAGAAAATTGAATTAATAAAAATCTTCATGGAGTCGCTTAGCCAAAAGCACCACATTTGGGCTACCAAATGGGGTTGAAAAAGGCAAATAGAAATGTTTTTTTTTAAATTTTTATGACCAAAAGAATAAATTTGCCTCACTTCAACAACTCTTCTTTTAGCGCGGTGCTCTTTGCTGCTGATTGTGGTAAAAATGGAGTTGTATCAAACATTTTCTTCTCCTGTAAAATGGCACCTTAATTGCATTATCCTAATTAAAATCTCCCAGGTTTGTTGTTCACCAGTAGAGTTTTAGGATTTTAGTAACATACTGAAATAATTACTAAAATAGTTGCCAAAAAAGTGCAATAGGTGCTAAAAAAACCAAAATACGCACAATAATTGCTAAATTGGTGTAATTGGAAAAACCAATCAAAAAATGCTCTATTTTGAAGCGGGAAAACTTTTTTACTTACTTTCCTGTAGTGAAATTTTATAAGATTTTTTTTGCCAGAAAAATAACAAAGTTTTATAGTGGGCAGCGGAGGGCCGGCGTTGCCGATAGGCGTCGCCAGGAAATTTTTTTTGAAAATTTAAGTGAATTTTGAAGAAAAAACCAGTAAAATTTTTACCACAAGCAAAAATAGTTGCTATTCCCCAAAATAGCCGAAAAAAGTCTAAAATGTCGCTTTGAAGCAAAAATTTTTAGAGAAAATGTGTTTTTCGTGCTTCTCTCATCAAGTACTGTAAAAAAATCACTTTCGCTCCGAGTGCCGAATAGTGTAAATAATGTCCGAGTGCCGAAAAGGCCAAGAACCGAACGATTTTTAAACTGACACTACTCTATAATTTAAGGCTTAGTTTATGTCTAAACTTTGGCATAGGCTTAAGAGGCTTTTATGTTTTCATTTTTAAACAAAAGCCATTTTGGCTTTTTTGTGCATTCGGAACTTGGAATTTTTTTTGTTCTATTCGGCACTCGGACCGGTAGCCAAAAAAATAGTTTAAGTTTAAACTAAAAACCATATCTCTATTCATCAATTCCACCTATTTTAAATCACTTTGCAATTAAATATACCATAAGTCAAAAAAAAAAATCCGAGTTTTTGCCAGTATTACAATATTGATAAAAGCAGATCTTGGAATCTTGGTACCAATGTGAAACAAGAAATGCCAGGCACCGGGGGAGCGCCAAGAAAATATTCAAGAACCTTAATTAAAAAAGTACATTTTTTTGTCGATGGAATAACCGAATTCTGAATTTAATTTTTCAAACAAGAATGTTATGCTTGTCATTCGTTTTCAAAGGTCTTCTATCAATATATAAATATTCTTTGAATAACAATATTTTTAGGAAATTAGACTTTAAAAACAACCTGTTGACCAAAAAGACTTTTAGCTTAAATCAAAAAAGTGGCACAACCCAACAAACTCTGATAATGCAAAATTTCAGAGGCAACCCTGTATTTTTCATTTTAATGCAATCTGTTAAAAATCACTCTCAAATTTCTGCAGCGGCTTAATAGCATTGCCTGACTCGGTTATCCCACATTTGTGCCTCGGACTTTTGCGCCCGAGATATTTGCGCCTATGTTCGTAATTAAGTTTAGATTTAACTTTTAAGAATCCAAAAACCTGATTTTAAATCAGAGATCGCATTTGTTCTTATTTCTAAGAAATGTTCTTATTTCAGCCTTCTGTTCTTATTTCTTACTCTGACGCAAAAAAATAAGAAAGTATTACTATTTTTTTTATAATCATTGAAGCGATTTCCTTAATATTTTTAAAAATTTTCTCGCCGGCGCCTATCGGCACCGCCGGAAACTCATTTCTTTAGAAAGTTTTCAAAAAAACGACCAAAAACTATCAATTTTTAACGAAAATCTGTTAACAAATCGGCCATAAATTTTCAAAATAAGACATAAAATTGACCATTTTTGGGGAAAATCTGTTAGCGAATTCAATCAAAAATTTTCCCCGGCGGCGCCTATCGGCACCGCCGACCCTCACTTTTTCGAAGCAAATTTTATTTCTAATTTCAAAGCTAATCCGCCTAAAAAACTGCCGTAGGTATCAAATATGTTGCAAAAAGTTGTTTTTGTTGAATAAAACTGCTATTTAAAGCTTTGGAATCGCATTTGAAAAAATGTTCTTATTTTTGACCCCAAAATCTTATTTTTGACCAGCAATGTTCTTATTTCGGAAAATTTCGATGTGATCCCTGTTTTAAATGGATGATACGAATGATTGTGGCAAAAAAATCGCTAAATCAGATCAGAGAGAGATTACTGATAAATTTTCCATATGCGAATTTCAGGGAACATAGCCTTGTGGTGTCACCTGCTGCTGCTTCTCAAATCATTGACCCATTTGCCGCTCATTCCCGCTTTGCCGCCTGCCCTGTACAACGTCATATGGGGTTCGCGCTTTTTCTTTGTGCCACCATTGCTTGTGGTGTCCCGTTGCGGCAAAAAATTTTCTTTTCCCAAAAAAATCCGTTCGCCGGTATCTTTAAAATTGTCATCTTTTCCGGGTTTTTCTTGCTTTAAGCGCTGTTGTTCATTTTTTTGGTTTCCCTTTGGTACGCTCGGAAGTTGGACAGGACAAACAAATAAGAGAAGGAGCAACGGAGTCAATTTTAAGAGAAAAAGATCACCACCAGCCATGCACAAGATAAGCGAGAAAAAATTTCCAAATTGAAAATGCCAATGCCAGACAGTACCAGTTACAAGAAAGTCCATAGTATTCGATGCCCATCATTATATAATATTAATGCCTCTCATTGTCTATGCCACCTTCCATTGTATAATAAAGTGCATACATTTAATCTGCCATTGAAGTAATTATAACGCATCTCATTCTCTATGCCACGTTGCATTATACAAGAAAGTGCATATATATGATGTCCGTTATTATATAATATAATGCCTCTCATTCTCTATGCCACTTTCCATTGTATAATAAAGTGCAGACATTTAATATCAGTCATTGAAAGAATATAATGCATCTCTTTCACTATGCCACGTTGCATTATACAAGAAAGTGCATATATATGATGTCCGTTATTATATAATATAATGCTTCTCATTCTCTATGCCACTTTCCATTGTATAATAAAGTGCAGACATTTAATATCAGTCCATTGAAAGAATATAATGCATCTCTTTCACTATGCCACGTTGCATTATACAAGAAAGTGCATATATATGATGTCCGTTATTATATAATATAATGCCTCTCATTCTCTATGCCACTTTCCATTGTATAATAAAGTGCAGACATTTAATATCTGCCATTGAAAGAATATAATGCATCTCTTTCACTATGCCACGTTGCATTATACAAGAAAGTGCATATATATGATGTCCGTCATTATATAATATAATGCCTCTCATTCTCTATGCCATTTCCATTGTATAATAAAGTGCAGACATTTAATATCAGTCATGAAAGAATATAATGCATCTCTTTCTCTATGCCACGTTGCATTTTACAAGAAAGTGCATATATATGATGTCCGTTATTATATAATATAATGCCTCTCATTCTCTATGCCACTTTCCATTGTATAATAAAGTGCAGACATTTAATATCAGTCATTGAAAGAATATAATGCATCTCTTTCTACTATGCCACGTTGCATTTTACAAGAAAGTGCATATATATGATGTCCGTTATTATATAATATAATGCCTCTCATTCTCTATGCCACTTTCCATTGTATAATAAAGTGCAGACATTTAATATCTGCCATTGACAGAATATAATGCATCTCTTTCTCTATGCCACGTTGCATTATACAAGAAAGTGCATATATGATGTCCGTCATTATATAATATAATGCTTCTCATTCTCTATGCCACTTTCCATTGTATAATAAAGTGCAGACATTTAATATCTGCCATTCACAGAATATAATGCATCTCTTTCACTATGCCACGTTGCATTATACAAGAAAGTGCATATATATGATGTCCGTCATTATATAATATAATGCCTCTCATTCTCTAAGCCATTTTCCATTGTATAATAAAGTGCAGACATTTAAAATCTGTCATTGAAAGAATATAATGCATCTCTTTCACTATGCCACGTTGCATTTTACAAGAAAGTGCATTATATGATGTCCGTTATTATATAATATAATGCTTCTCATTCTCTATGCCACTTTCCATTGTATAATAAAGTGCAGACATTTAATATCAGTCATTGAAAGAATATAATGCATCTCTTTCACTATGCCACGTTGCATTATACAAGAAAGTGCATATATATGATGTCCGTCATTATATAATATAATGCTTCTCATTCTCTATGCCACTTTCCATTGTATAATAAAGTGCAGACATTTAATATCGTCCATTGAAAGAATATAATGCATCTCTTTCTCTATGCCACGTTGCATTTTACAAGAAAGTGCATATATATGATGTCCGTTATTATATAATATAATGCTCTCATTCTCTATGCCACTTTCCATTGTATAATAAAGTGCAGACATTTAATATCAGTCCATTGAAAGAATATAATGCATCTCTTTCACTATGCCACGTTGCATTTTACAAGAAAGTGCATATATATGATGTCCGTTATTATATAATATAATGCTCTCATTCTCTATGCCACTTTCCATTGTATAATAAAGTGCAGACATTTAATATCAGTCCATTGAAAGAATATAATGCATCTCTTTCACTATGCCACGTTGCATTATACAAGAAAGTGCATATATATGATGTCCGTTATTATATAATATAATGCCTCTCATTCTCTATGCCACTTTCCATTGTATAATAAAGTGCAGACATTTAATATCAGTCCATTGAAAGAATATAATGCATCTCTTTCACTATGCCACGTTGCATTTTACAAGAAAGTGCATATATATGATGTCCGTTATTATATAATATAATGCCTCTCATTCTCTATGCCACTTTCCATTGTATAATAAAGTGCAGACATTTAATATCAGTCATTGAAAGAATATAATGCATCTCTTTCTCTATGCCACGTTGCGTTTACAAGAAAGTGCATATATATGATGTCCGTTATTATATAATATAATGCCTCTCATTCTCTATGCCACTTTCCATTGTATAATAAAGTGCAGACATTTAATATCTGTCCATTGAAAGAATATAATGCATCTCTTTCTCTATGCCACGTTGCATTTATACAAGAAAGTGCATATATATGATGTCCGTCATTATATAATATAATGCCTCTCATTCTCTATGCCACTTTCCATTGTATAATAAAGTGCAGACATTTAATATCAGTCATTGAAAGAATATAATGCATCTCTTTCACTATGCCACGTTGCATTATACAAGAAAGTGCATATATATGATGTCCGTCATTATATAATATAATGCTTCTCATTCTCTATGCCATTTCCATTGTATAATAAAGTGCAGACATTTAATATCAGTCCATTGAAAGAATATAATGCATCTCTTTCTCTATGCCACGTTGCATTTATACAAGAAAGTGCATATATATGATGTCCGTTATTATATAATATAATGCCTCTCATTCTCTATGCCACTTTCCATTGTATAATAAAGTGCAGACATTTAATATCTGCCATTGAAAGAATATAATGCATCTCTTTCACTATGCCACGTTGCAGTTATACAAGAAAGTGCATATATATGATGTCCGTCATTATATAATATAATGCTTCTCATTCTCTATGCCACTTTCCATTGTATAATAAAGTGCAGACATTTAATATCAGTCATTGAAAGAATATAATGCATCTCTTTCACTATGCCACGTTGCATTTTACAAGAAAGTGCATTATATGATGTCCGTTATTATATAATATAATGCTTCTCATTCTCTATGCCACTTTCCATTGTATAATAAAGTGCAGACATTTAATATCAGTCCATTGAAAGAATATAATGCATCTCTTTCTCTATGCCACGTTGCATTATACAAGAAAGTGCATATATATGATGTCCGTCATTATATAATATAATGCTTCTCATTCTCTATGCCATTTTCCATTGTATAATAAAGTGCAGACATTTAATATCTGCCATTGAAAGAATATAATGCATCTCTTTCTCTATGCCACGTTGCGTTTTACAAGAAAATGCATATATATGATGTCCGTTATTATATAATATAATGCCTCTCATTCTCTATGCCACTTTCCATTGTATAATAAAGTGCAGACATTTAATATCAGTCATTGAAAGAATATAATGCATCTCTTTCTCTATGCCACGTTGCATTTTACAAGAAAGTGCATATATATGATGTCCGTTATTATATAATATAATGCCTCTCATTCTCTATGCCACTTTCCATTGTATAATAAAGTGCAGACATTTAATATCTGCCATTGGCAGAATATAATGCATCTCTTTCACTATGCCACGTTGCATTATACAAGAAAGTGCATATATATGATGTCCGTCATTATATAATATAATGCCTCTCATTCTCTATGCCACTTTCCATTGTATAATAAAGTGCAGACATTTAATATCTGCCATTGAAAGAATATAATGCATCTCTTTCATCTATGCCACGTTGCATTATACAAGAAAGTGCATATATATGATGTCCGTATTATATAATATAATGCCTTCTCATTCTCTATGCCACTTTCCATTGTATAATAAAGTGCAGACATTTAATATCATGCCATTGAAAGAATATAATGCATCTCTTTCACTATGCCACGTTGCATTATACAAGAAAGTGCATATATATGATGTCCGTCATTATATAATATAATGCCTTCTCATTCTCTATGCCACTTTCCATTGTATAATAAAGTGCAGACATTTAATATCTGCCATTGAAAGAATATAATGCATCTCTTTCTACTATGCCACGTTGCATTATACAAGAAAGTGCATATATATGATGTCCGTTCATTATATAATATAATGCCTCTCATTCTCTATGCCACTTTCCATTGTATAATAAAGTGCAGACATTTAATATCAGTCATTGAAAGAATATAATGCATCTCTTTCTCTATGCCACGTTGCATTTTACAAGAAAGTGCATATATATGATGTCCGTTATTATATAATATAATGCCTCTCATTCTCTATGCCACTTTCCATTGTATAATAAAGTGCAGACATCTCTTTCACTATGCCACGTTGCATTATACAAGAAAGTGCATATATATGATGTCCGTCATTATATAATATAATGCTTCTCATTCTCTATGCCATTTTCCATTGTATAATAAAGTGCAGACATTTAATATCTGCCATTGAAAGAATATAATGCATCTCTTTCTCTATGCCACGTTGCGTTTTACAAGAAAATGCATATATATGATGTCCGTTATTATATAATATAATGCCTCTCATTCTCTATGCCACTTTCCATTGTATAATAAAGTGCAGACATTTAATATCAGTCCATTGAAAGAATATAATGCATCTCTTTCACTATGCCACGTTGCATTTATACAAGAAAGTGCATATATATGATGTCCGTCATTATATAATATAATGCCTCTCATTCTCTATGCCACTTTCCATTGTATAATAAAGTGCAGACATTTAATATCAGTCATTGAAAGAATATAATGCATCTCTTTCTCTATGCCACGTTGCATTTTACAAGAAAGTGCATATATATGATGTCCGTCATTATATAATATAATGCCTCTCATTCTCTATGCCACTTTCCATTGTATAATAAAGTGCAGACATTTAATATCTGCCATTCACAGAATATAATGCATCTCTTTCACTATGCCACGTTGCATTATACAAGAAAGTGCATATATATGATGTCCGTCATTATATAATATAATGCCTCTCATTCTCTAAGCCATTTTCCATTGTATAATAAAGTGCAGACATTTAAAATCAGTCATTGAAAGAATATAATGCATCTCTTTCACTATGCCACTTTGCATTTTACAAGAAAGTGCATTATATGATGTCCGTTATTATATAATATAATGCCTCTCATTCTCTATGCCACTTTCCATTGTATAATAAAGTGCAGACATTTAATATCAGTCATTGAAAGAATATAATGCATCTCTTTCTCTATGCCACGTTGCATTTATACAAGAAAGTGCATATATATGATGTCCGTCATTATATAATATAATGCCTCTCATTCTCTATGCCACTTTCCATTGTATAATAAAGTGCAGACATTTAATATCAGTCATTGAAAGAATATAATGCATCTCTTTCACTATGCCACGTTGCATTATACAAGAAAGTGCATATATATGATGTCCGTTATTATATAATATAATGCTTCTCATTCTCTATGCCATTTTCCATTGTATAATAAAGTGCAGACATTTAATATCTGCCATTGAAAGAATATAATGCATCTCTTTCTCTATGCCACGTTGCATTTATACAAGAAAGTGCATATATATGATGTCCGTCATTATATAATATAATGCCTCTCATTCTCTATGCCACTTTCCATTGTATAATAAAGTGCAGACATTTAATATCAGTCATTGAAAGAATATAATGCATCTCTTTCTCTATGCCACGTTGCATTTATACAAGAAAGTGCATATATATGATGTCCGTCATTATATAATATAATGCCTCTCATTCTCTATGCCACTTTCCATTGTATAATAAAGTGCAGACATTTAATATCTGCCATTGAAAGAATATAATGCATCTCTTTCTCTATGCCACGTTGCATTTATACAAGAAAGTGCATATATATGATGTCCGTCATTATATAATATAATGCCTCTCATTCTCTATGCCACTTTCCATTGTATAATAAAGTGCAGACATTTAATATCAGTCATTGAAAGAATATAATGCATCTCTTTCTCTATGCCACGTTGCATTTATACAAGAAATGCATATATATGATGTCCGTTATTATATAATATAATGCCTCTCATTCTCTATGCCACTTTCCATTGTATAATAAAGTGCAGACATTTAATATCTGCCATTGAAGAATATAATGCATCTCTTTCACTATGCCACGTTGCATTTATACAAGAAAGTGCATAGATATGATGTCCGTCATTATATAATATAATGCCTCTCATTGTCTATGCCACCTTTCATTGTATAATAAAGTGCATTCATTTAATATCTGCCATTGAAATAATATAAGGCATCTCTTTCTCTATGCCACGTTGCGTTTTACAAGAAAGTACGTAGATACGATGCCCATCATAATATAATATAATGCCTCTCATTGTCTATGCCACCTTTCATTGTATAATAAAGTGCATACATTTAATATCTGCCATTGAAATAATATAAGGCATCTCTTTCTCTATGCCACGTTGCATTTTATAAGAAAGTACGTAGATACGATGCCCATCATTATATAATATAATGCCTCTCATTGTCTATGCCATCTTTCATTGTATAATAAAGTACAGACATTTAATATCTGCCATTGAAATAATATAAGGCATCTCTTTCTGTATGCCACGTTGCATTTTATAAGAAAGTACGTAGATACGATGCCCATCATTATATAATATAATGCCTCTCATTGTCTATGCCACCTTCCATTGTATAATAAAGTGCATACATTTAATATCTGCCATTGAAGTAATATAACGCATCTCATTCTCTATGCCACGTTGCATTTTATAAGAAAGTACGTAGATACGATGCCCATCATTATATAATATAATGCCTCTCATTGTCTATGCCACCTTTCATTGTATAATAAGTGCATTCATTTAATATCTGCCATTGAAATAATATAAGGCATCTCTTTCTCTATGCCACGTTGCGTTTTACAAGAAAGTACGTAGATACGATGCCCATCATAATATAATATAATGCCTCTCATTGTCTATGCCACCTTTCATTGTATAATAAAGTGCATTCATTTAATATCTGCCATTGAAATAATATAAGGCATCTCTTTCTCTATGCCACGTTGCATTTTATAAGAAAGTACGTAGATACGATGCCCATCATTATATAATATAATGCCTCTCATTGTCTATGCCACCTTTCATTGTATAATAAAGTGCATTCATTTAATATCTGCCATTGAAATAATATAAGGCATCTCTTTCTCTATGCCACGTTGCGTTTTACAAGAAAGTACGTAGATACGATGCCCATCATTATATAATATAATGCCTCTCATTGTCTATGCCACCTTCCATTGTATAATAAAGTGCATACATTTAATATCTGCCATTGAAGTAATATAACGCATCTCATTCTCTATGCCACGTTGCATTTTATAAGAAAGTACGTAGATACGATGCCCATCATTATATAATATAATGCCTCTCATTGTCTATGCCACCTTCCATTGTATAATAAAGTGCATTCATTTAATATCTGCCATTGAAATAATATAAGGCATCTCTTTCTCTATGCCACGTTGCATTTTATAAGAAAGTACGTAGATACGATGCCCATCATTATATAATATAATGCCTCTCATTGTCTATGCCACCTTTCATTGTATAATAAAGTGCATTCATTTAATATCTGCCATTGAAATAATATAAGGCATCTCTTTCTCTATGCCACGTTGCGTTTTACAAGAAAGTACGTAGATACGATGCCCATCATAATATAATATAATGCCTCTCATTGTCTATGCCACCTTTCATTGTATAATAAAGTGCATACATTTAATATCTGCCATTGAAGTAATATAACGCATCTCTTTCTCTATGCCACGTTGCATTTTATAAGAAAGTACGTAGATACGATGCCCATCATTATATAATATAATGCCTCTCATTGTCTATGCCACCTTTCATTGTATTCAATTCCTCCGAATGACGATGTGGATGGTAATAAGTTTTTTTTTTGTTCGTTCGAAGAAAGATTGATAAGCACTTTCTTTTTAAGAACTTCTTTTTCAAGGGCGTCCTTATTGAGATTGGCACTAAAATATTCTTGATAACGTCCGATAACTTTTGATTGCCTCTATTAGTCCTCCAAAATTTTCGTAAAAATTTATCAAATTTAGAAGGCTAATAGAGCGAATCAAAAGTTATCATTATTTTTCACTTTTCTTAAAAATTAAACTGGATCTGGCATTCGATTGGCCATCGTTCTTAAATATTGATAGGGAAGGCTATTTGTAATCCAGTGATTTATAAAATTATTTTTTCCAACAAATTATTATTTACAATAATCAAGTTAAAAAATAATTTAATTAGTAACAATTAAAATTTTTTTTTATTAAAATATTCGATTTATTTGTGGACTGTCGAAAAGTCCTAGCGCCAACCAGTTTTACTATTACTCTCAAATTTATAAAAATGAATTTTCATTTTGAAATTATTTTATTTAGGAAGAAATTCTGGAGGATTTGACGAGCGAACAATCCGATGGAGTCGGTGAAAGTCTGTACAATTTCATGACGGAATTGGACAATACGCATCCCGATGCGATGCGAGAGCTGAAGGAATGCCTTAAGGAACATTTTGGCCCAAAAGGCCGTTAATACTGTGAGGGGACCAAATGTTACGAATGTTTGATTTTCTTTGTGTAAAATGTAAATTGGAATATAAAATTTTCCGATACGAAAGGATTGCCAATTCTGACGAGAAATCCCTTAATCAACCATGGGTGTTTGTTGAAAAAAAAAAATCAGATTTTTAGGGTCAAAAATCAGATCATTTTTTGGTATCTAAATTTATTCAAGTAAATGAGTATCCATATATCATATTTATTTCGGTTAGACAAATTGACTTCGTTGACAAAATGTCCAGTGTGACAAATGGTCGACAATTTTGGCTGAAAGAAAATTTTAGGATCTCAGATTTTAGTGGGACAAAGTGTCATTGACAAAATGCCTTTTCTTTCGTGGAAAATCACTGTGATTTTTTTTTTCGAGATTTTTAAGCATTTGTCTTTTATAATGCCTTTTTTGGAACTATTTTTCGGAATTTTTTGAGAAAATTCATAAGAAAAATACAATAAAATGAAAAATAGACCTCTAAGAAGCAGCTTTTTAAATTTTTTAAAAAGTACACCTCTTAGAATGGAAGATTTTCATAAAATAATTTTTGACAATTTCTTCATAATTTTCATTTATTTTTCACAAAAAAATTCCTGGCGGCTTCTATCGGCATCATTTACGTCCCGGTCAGTTCCGTGTCCCGATCCCAGATTTATAGTCCCGGCCTTTCCCGGTCCCGTTTTTGTAAAAATCCCGGCCCCGGCAATCTTAAAGCAGGTTAGCGATTCGTCCTTTGTTTCAAAGATGTCCTTTTAAAACGGCTTTTTGTCCATAAAATGTAATATTGACTTTTAGGGGTGACTTTTTTTTAAGAAAAAGTTCCTGTTTTTAGGGGTATACTTTTTAAAAAATTTTAAAAGCCCATCTTAGGGGGTCTATTTTTCATTTTTTATGGCATTTTCCTTATGAAATTACTCAAAATCCTGAAAAAGGCACCAAAAATGCCGAAATAGGCACAAAAATAGGTAGGCATTAGCACAAAAAGTCCAAAATAGGCATTATAAAGTTAGTCCTAGAAGCACCAAACCAAGCTAAAAACTCGTTTTTTGTGCTTATCTCAACGTTACAAGTGCGCAAAAATTTTAGGCATGTGCCTAAAAATCGAAGCCCTACTGATCAATGATGAACCCCTGCACGTATAAAAATGTCCAATTATTCTAGGTTTCACTCGCCAGAATTAAGCTCTTTTATGATTTTTTCGGTTTTTTTCAAAATTCAAAGGAGCGGGGGGGGAGGTGATGCCGATAGGCGCCATCGGGGAATTTTCGAATTTTGGTGTATTTTGGTCACAGATTTTGAACAAAAAACAATTAATTTTTTGAGTATTTTTTTAAATTTTGGCTTATTTTGCTAATCGATTTTAACCAAAAATGGTTGATTTTGGGTTCAATTGGAGAAAATTCAAATTAAATCCGATTTTTTCAAAAAATCGGAATTCCGATGCCTCAAATGCGCCTCGGATATTTTCGCCTAGGACTCTGAGCCGCGGACAATTGCGCCTGCAGCGGAAATCAGACATTTGCGCCTCGGACATTTGCGGCCCAGTCATTTGCGCTTCGGACATTTGCGGCCCGGTCATTTGCGCTTCGGACATTTGCGGCCCGTCAATATACCTTCAGCGGAAATTAAATATTTGCGCTCGGAAACCTGCGCCCCGGACATTTGTGTCCCGGATATGTGTCTTCAGCGGAAATCAGACATTTGCGCTTGGACATTTGCGTTTCGGACTTTTGCGCTTCGGACATTTGCGGCCCGTCAATATACCTTCAGCGGAAATCAGACATTTGCGCCTCGGACATTTGCGGCCCGGTCATTTGCGCTTCGGACATTTGCGTCTTGGACATTTGCGCTTCGGACATTTGCGGCCCGTCAATATACCTTCAGCGGAAATCAGACATTTGCGCCTCGGACATTTGCGGCCCGTCAATATACCTTCAGCGGAAATCAGACATTTGCGCCTCGGACATTTGCGGCCCGTCAATATACCTTCAGCGGAAATCAGACATTTGCGCTTGGACTTTGGCGCTCGAACACCTGGACCTCGGACATTTGCGCTTGGACATTTGCGTTTCGGACTTTTGCGCTTCGGACATTTGCGCCTCGGACATTTGCGCTTGGACATTTGCGCTTCGGACATTTGCGGCCCGTCAATATACCTTCAGCGGAAATCAGACATTTGCGCCTCGGACATTTGCGGCCCGTCAATATACCTTCAGCGGAAATCAGACATTTGCGCTTGGACATTTGCGTTTCGGACTTTTGCGCTTCGGACATTTGCGTCTTGGACATTTGCGCTTGGACATTTGCGTTTCGGACTTTTGCGCTTCGGACATTTGCGCCTCGGACATTTGCGCTTCGGACATTTGCGGCCCGGTGATTTGCGCTTCGGACATTTGCGCCTCGGACATTTGCGCTTGGACATTTGCGTTTCGGACTTTTGCGCTTCGGACATTTGCGGCCCGTCAATATACCTTCAGCGGAAATCAGACATTTGCGCTTGGACATTTGCGCTTGGACATTTGCGTTTCGGACTTTTGCGCTTCGGACATTTGCGCTTCGGACATTTGCGGCCCGTCAATACAGTTCATTTGCGCTTCGGACATTTGCGGCCCGGTCATTTGCGCTTCGGACATTTGCGGCCCGGTCAATATACCTTCAGCGGAAATTAAATATTTGCGCTCGGAAACCTGCGCCCCGGACATTTGTGTCCCGGATATGTGTCCTTCAGCGGAAATCAGACATTTGCGCTTGGACATTTGCGTTTCGGACTTTTGCGCTTCGGACATTTGCGCTTCGGACATTTGCGGCCCGGTGATTTGCGCTTCGGACATTTGCGGCCCGGTCATTTGCGCTTCGGACATTTGCGGCCCGGTCATTTGCGCTTCGGACATTTGCGTCTTGGACATTTGCGCTTCGGACATTTGCGGCCCGGTCATTTGCGCTTCGGACATTTGCGGCCCGTCAATATACCTTCAGCGGAAATTAAATATTTGCGCTCGGACACCTGCGTCCCGGAAATTTGTGTCCCGGACATTGTGCCTTCAGCGGAAATCAGACATTTGCGCTTGGACTTTGGCGCTCGAACACCTGGACCTCGGACATTTGCGCCTAATTTCTTAAGAAGCATATCAGAATTTTGCGCCGCGACATTTAATTTATTTTTCTTCACCTAAAGGTAAAATAATTATCAACCAAACTTTTATTCGCTTCGCTTACAAAATGAAATAGAAGTTTGCTCAAGGCAAAGAGCCCAACACTGCATTGCATTTATTACTCACAATTTGTCAGCCAATTTATGTTCATTTGTTGCTGTGTAAGCATCATAATTGTCATGACCTTGTTATATTGTCAAAACAGCATTTAGGCGCGCCGGAAATTTTGAAAAAACATGCTGATTTTCAACCTTGTACGATCGCTTAAAAGATCATCTATAATAAATTTTCCTTTAGAATTTTTTTTCCAAACATTCTCAGATTTCTTTATCAAAATTACATGAGCAGAGCTTTAAATTGGCACAATGCCTGATTATTCTTAATTAAATTCATTATTTCTTTATTTGAACACCTTCTCTAAGAGCGCGCATCATTTTACTGCATTCATATTCCGCTTGTCCAAACAGCCTCTTGCCCTAATCATTATCAGAAAAACGGTTTTTTCTAATTTATTAAAGAAAATTATGCATAAAAGTAATAGGTACCAACCCAAACTACCAAGTTCAGGGCATTGGTCTGCATCTTTGAAATTTAGCCCCTGACATTAAAAGTATTAATGAAAATATTTGAACCGTTAAAGCAAGACATTTCAAATTTTTTAAACCATTTATTTAAATTCGTTATTTCACTTTCGGCTTTGGTGGAATACAACCCATGTGTTGTCTAGTAAGTTCTTTTTTTATTGTCTTTTCTAAGAAAATGATTTTAAAAATATAAATTGGTTATATTTTCTTCTTTGCAGCGGTCTCCTGAATTGAACGATGAGGAGCATGATTACGCGCTCGATTACAGCGCATTGAAGCTTTGAAGTGAGTCGAATAATAAATATATTCATAATTTGTCTAAATTTGCAACTGTTTTGCTTTCTTCCCCCAATGTTTGATTATTTGCCGCCCCCAAAAAGGTCAATCTCTTTTTGGCCATTTTTGACCCTTGTTATCGTAAAACTGTTCCGTTTGCTGGTCTTTTGCCGGCCTCGTATTTGTTTACTTTTGATATTTTTTGTCCGTCGTCCCGTCCTCCCGCCCCGTCTTTCCTGCGCGCGGTGGCCCGTCCGCTGCTCAAAGCTGTCATTGGCGACCGGATGGACAAAGGCAATCTGTGGGTAGTGCCCGGGTTTAAGATGCATACCAATACCCTGAACTTGGTAGTGATAGTTTAATACCAAATATGCATAATTGCATTTTAATAAATTTTTAAAAAAGCCGTTTTTCCGATAATGATTAGGACTTAAATATGGCCAAAAAATAAAATATGGACCAAAACCCAAGAAAAACATAAAAAAAAAATGCGAGTGCCTCAACTGCCGACTTTTCGTCAAGAAATTGCTGAAAAAAAGGAACATTATGTTCGCCACTTTGAGCTGGTTTTCAAATTTGGCCAATCAATTGTTTGAAACGCAATTAATTGAAAATCATGTAAAGTGCTTTTAAAAAATTCCATGGCTTCCCATGACATATGATACTGCTGGGAGAGCTTTTGAAGGGTAACTTTGGGGAGCGGCTCGGCTTTGAACCGGCATCTTGACCTTTCGGCCAGACCAGTGTTCTACGAATTGACTATCGACGCCGAACCCTTTACGGCTTCCCATTTTGTCTAATCCCATAGAGCAGGATGAAAAAAGAGTTAGACCGATTTTGCTATGTTATTGTAGGGCAACCAACCCCAAAAAACGCAGAAAAAAACATGTAAAAGGCACAATAAGCCTAAATAGGCACTACTGAAAAAAGGCAGAAAAAATTAGTACCTTGAGCAATTTTTAGTCAAAATAACAAAACAAATGCTGATTATCTTATTCGGCTTTGACCTGACGCAATGGATTGAAATTTTGCACAAAATACTCTGGCACAAGGCGTATCCTCATGCAAAGAATATTTGTTTATTCGCGTAAAATTTTTTTTACAAAAATCAACACGTTACAACTTGTCAGGTTTTAGCAGGCAAAATTTATTTGCTACACCGATTTGTAAAAAAATTAAAGGCCAACAAAAAATTTGTAAATTTTGGAAGGGGGTAGACCTAATGTATTTTGGTATATTTTCTAATTTGTTAATACTAGTTTTAGGCACTGTATCGGTATACCGCGGTATTTTTCGGTATACCGTACCGAAATGTTTTGGAGATTTCTGTATTTTAGATTTTCAAAATTTCCCCTTGGCGCCTATCAGCACCACCTCCGCACCAAAAAATCAATGCATTTTTAATTGATTTTCATGCTGTTAAAACCATTTTTTTCAAAAATTTTCATCCGAAAACCCTGCTTAAGACATTTTTTTGAATACATCCCCCCCCCCTCTCCCGCTTCCCGCGCATGTGGGTCGACGCGCCCTACTATTTCACCTATTTTTGCCAGTTCATATTATACCCATGCTGACGCGTTAGTTAAATGCGCCATTTTTACAGAATTTTCGACTAAATCTTGTCATAACTTTGATGAAAAACAATTAAATCAAACAATTTTAGTATAATTCGATAATTATTACTTGGCTCTTTTTGCTTGGTAAATTTCAAAAAATTACATTGAATTATAAAGAAGTTATGGGCAAGAGAGTTAAAAAATTGACAAACCTTCTTAAAATTCAATGAAATTTTTTAAATTTACCAAGCAAAAAAAAAGCCAAGCAATAGCTATCGAACGATACCAAGATTGTTTAATTTAATTGTTTTTGAGCAAAGTTATGACAAGTTTAGTCGAAAATTCTGTAAAAATGGCGCATTTAACTTACGCGTCAGCACGAAAAAAAACATGGCACACACACAGGCAAATTTTGGATACCTATCAAATTGGTTTATGTTAAAACTCGATTAAAATAATTAAGGAAAAATCATAGATATGACGAAATCAATTATAATGAATGACAGATGACAAATCATATGGAATATCCGTGATAAGCGCCTCAAAACTAAGAAGCATTTTTTGTTTTCAAATTTCAAGGCGGGGATCGCAAAACCGAAAAGTTGCTGATACATAAGTGGTATGTGGTGCCAGGGGCAGGTGTCCTTCCTAAACCTATTGGTGGGTCCAGACCCATGCCCCCCCTCCTTATCCTAATGGTTACATGACATTTGCGCCCTGTTTGCGCCCCGACATTTGCGGTTCGGACATTTGCGGTCCGGACATTTGCGGTCCGGACATTTGCGGTCCTTACATTTGCGGTCCGGATCCGGACATTTGCGGTCCGGACATTTGCGGTCCGGACATTTGCGGCTCCAGCCAAAATTGGACTTTTGCGTTCCGACAAATGCGGTCCTACTTTGGCGGCCCGTTGCGATCCATTTCGAAGGGTCATTTTCGGACATTTGCGACCCAAAACGGAATTTAACTAATGCACTAGCATCTTAATACCAAAATAACGAATTTTCGGCACGGTATACTGACCACATAATACTGATACCGGAATCTCCAAAAAACGCCAAATTAATAAACACTCAAAAATTCTTCGCTTTTCCTTTTCGATAATGTCCGTCATTTCAGCCCTCGCTGGGACTGAATTGGAACAACGAATGTGAAGGTCAGCCAACAGCCGTTGTACCCACACACAGCCAAATTTGAGGGGTATGGCGGCCGGTGGATTGTCATCAATCGATGGGATGCCCCGTCGCCGCTGCCGGAGGGGGGGGGGGGGGGGGGCGGGGGGGACGGACGAATGGTGGCGGCGGTGTGTCTTAGTGTCACCACAACAGCCGCCCCATTTCTTTTCATTATACCAAATTTTACGTCTATATTATTTTTATTAAGGATAGGTTTTAAGGGGCTAAAATCTCGAAATCTGTACATAAATATGTGGCTAACCCAAAAAAAGCCAAAAAAAATGTCTGCTAAAAATTAAACGAAAAATGCTGAAAAGTTGTTCAAAAGAGGTAATTTTTCGTCGAAAAAATCTTAAAATCAATTTCAATTTTTTTTACTGCTTTAAACCTATAAAAAAAGAATTTTAAATATTTTAATTAAAATTTAAAATGTTTTTCTATAGAATTTTTCCGGCATTTTTATTTGAAGAATTGTATGCCCTTCCCATAGGGACAAAAATTATGTTTTTTTGGTAACCTAAAGTATATATATACTATAAAAGTATGAGGTTCGGACTTTGGCGTTTTTCTCATACTCATACACTCATATCGACTATTTTCTTCTCTCATACTTCATACTCATACGCGTAGTATGAGTACGAGTAGGAGTATGAATTATGAGTATGAGGTCCGAACACTGCTCACAACAAGGGTAGCACGGTACCGGTACTTGGGAAAAACGGGTACGGTACTTTTCAGGTTGAAAACCCCGGTACTTTTTGGCTGGGAAAACCCGGTACTAGTACCGGTACTGGACCGGTACCGGTCAAAACCGATACTTTGTATTTTTCAGCTTGAAAAACCGGTACTTTTTGGCTGGGAAACGCCGGTACCAATACCGGTACCACCCTACTCACAACCATATGTATTCTCTTATCGAGTTGCAATTGCTTGCCAAAAATGTGCATGCTTGCTTGCATAAACAAATTTGCACATGGCGCAAAATTGACAGAAAATTTTTATTTTCCGAAGGTTTTTTTGTTACCAAAATTCTTTTAATTTGTAGGCTTATGAAAATGTAAAGAGCTTTTCAAATATGCTGGTAAATTCCGCCACTATGGGGGTTTTGTGACAAAAAAAAAAACAACACCGTTTTCAGAGAAGCAACCTACCTAATTAAGCATCCGTGGTAAAGATATCACTTGAAAGTCATTAGGAGGCTCTTTAAATAAACAAAATTTCCAAAAATTAAAATATATTTTTTAATTAATTTTTTCCTAAATTTCAACTCGGAAGATTTATGTTAGCCATTTGAAGTTTGCAACAAAATAAACGATTTTCACCAAAAATACATTTTTTCTAACCAAATCCGGTCCTTTGGACCCAACAAAAATGAAATAACTTTTTGTTCCAAAATTGCTGTTCTTAAAATGGACATGTGTAAACATTGAGCAAAAGTCCCTTCACTCGCTTTTTTGGAATTGCGCATTTAGCCCATCCAAAATTCGACCAAAAAAATTTTATTTTAAAATTTTATTCACAAAAATAACGAAATAGCGAAAAATGGATAGGTAAGTTTTTTATAATTTTTTTTATATTATAAAAAATAATTTAAATTTGGTCTTTTTCTGAATCACGCATTTTGTTTTCCCGACTGATTTCTCTACCGAAAAGTTGAAATTCAAAAAGGATTTTCAAATTTTTGGGTTTTTAAAATTTAAAATAATCAAATCTATCTCTTCCCAAACACGCAAACATTCTCTTTGAATACATTTTTCATTTTAAATTTTTATTTTGCTGAGATTTCAACAATTTTTTTGTGGGTTTTTCAAATACCAATTACTTAACCTAAACAATCAGCAAAAATCCAACTCCAACCCTCGTTTCCCCCTCCACCCAAATTTGGGAAACGGAAAGGAGAGCAGTGGCCGCCGCCGTTTCATATTCTCGCGCAATCCCATCGTCCGCCGTCCGTCCGTATGCCCATCAACGGGGTGGCGGGAGTGTCCGTGTCATTTCGGCGCAGGATGTTGCGTCACCATCCGCGCCATGACTTTTTTTTAGTTCTTATCAACCCATTTAAACATAAGCATTTTCATCGGAAAATTCAATTAAAAACGATTCATTGGGTCACAAAAAAGATAATTGCCAAAACAGCCCGAAAAAGACGGATTTTGTGAGTTTTTTTTCTTTCAAAACTTTTTGGCACTTTTCTCGACATTAGTAGAGCATGTAAATGCTTTGAACCATACCAAATTTAACGAAAACAGATGGCATGGCGCTGAATCGGTCTGCGCCGAATTGGGCGGTTCCTTCCCCTCCCACCAATAGGCGATGGTCACGCATATCAAATTAAAGTGTAAATTGACGGACGGTCGAGAATGGTTTTGAGTGGATGTGTGGTTGGGTGGTTGGGTGGGTGGATGACCCGCTTTTAATGGAATTGATTTCTCTCTTCACATCCTCTTTAGACGACCTTCTCACTCTCCCATTTTTTCGCCAACTCTCGTCCCCCCCCCCTCGGCTCTCGTCGAGTCGAGAAAATTATTGTTTTTAATCTAATAAATATATAAATATGCACACATTTACTTGCTTTTGAAGCTCTAGTCAAAAAATGACAAAAAAATTTTTTTTAATCTTTTTCGTCTATTTTCCTGTTTTCGTCTCTTGAGTCTACGATTTTTTTTTCTTTTTGATGACAAAAATTTCAGGGTCCGGGTCAACTCGGCGTCGACCCAACTTGCGCCTAATTTTTGTAAAACAAATTGGTTCAATTCCTAAAAAGTTATGACCTAAATAGTGTCAAAAATTTGGTAAAATTATATTTTGAGCTTTTTCAGTTATACCTTTTTTGTTAATTGATCTTAATGTTAGCGAATGACACATTAAATATAAAATTATGATAACCAGCACGGCGCCGATTGGTTTCCGCGCCGAGTTTGACGGTTCCCAAATTCCACAACAAATTTTTTGAATCTTGGTCTCCGAGTCGAGAATTCTGAAAACCTTTGAAATCCATTTGAAAATTTTCATAATTCAAAAGTCTTTTTAAAATTTCTAATAAATCAGTGCAATGTTCTGGCGTCTGAACTGCTTGGCCGCCATTCTGTTCACTTTGTGCTGCACCTCCAGCACATTTTGGCTCGGTTCTGCGACAACGGAAGAGCAGGAGAACAAAGCGCCCAATGTTGACCACCATAAACTGACCGAAACGCAGCAATACGAAGTGGGACATGGGAGAAGAGACAATTAAGAAAATTAATGATGCCTTAAGTACCAAGATGGACCTGGGAGAAGGGTTAATTAAGGAAAATCTAATGATGCACTTAGTACCAAGATGAACCTGGTAGAAGGGTTAATTAAGAAATTAATGATGCCTTAAATACCAAGATGGACCTGGGAGAAGAATTATAAAAAATAAATGATGCCTTAAGTACCAAAATGGACCTGGGAGAAGGGATAATTCGGAAAAGCTAATGATGCACTTAGTACCAAGATGAACCTGGTAGAAGGGTTAATTAAGAAATTAATGATGCCTTAAGTACCAAGATGGACCTGGGAGAAGGGTTAATTAGGAAAAATTAATGATGCACTTAGTACCAAGATGAACCTGGTAGAAGGGTTAATTAAGAAATTAATGATGCCTTAAGTACCAAAATGGACCTGGGAGAAGGGATAATTCGGAAAAACTAATGATGCACTTAGTACCAAGATGAACCTGGTAGAAGGGTTAATTAAGAAATTAATGATGCCAAAGATGGACCTGGTAGAAGGGTAATTATGCCATAAAATAAAAATTCCAAAAAATATTTTAGGAGTATGTATATGAAAAGCAAAATTTTTTTAGTCAATTTTCATTGAAGTATAGTTAGTATTGAGTACTAAGGAAACAATTAATTAATTTAAATTTGAAAAAATATTATTTTTTATTTTAATATAGGTTCAAAATTCGGAAATTATTCGATACTTTGGGAATTTAGGCCAGAAAATAAATATTAAATTTTTTTTCTTACTATTTACACTTTAAAAAAAATTTTTGTTAGTTGAGAATTATATCAATTTAATTTTAATTTATTATTTTTATATATTATTTTATTTTTTGAAGAGTGGCAAGGAGGTCGACCCGAAACTCGACCATGAACAATTTCTTGGCAAGGATGAAGCCAAACAATACGAGGAATTGACACCTGAGAAGAGCAAAGAACGACTCGCGTAAATTCTGAAAATTTTTTATAGAAAAACAAAATTTTAAAATATTTTTTTTTTTGAAGAAAATTGGTGCCCAAAATGGACCTTAACTCGGACGGCCAAGTGGAGGAGACGGAACTACGAGAGCACATCAATTTCATGCAGAAACGTTATGTGGTGTGTTGTATATTTAAAAAATGAAAAAAATATATATTCTAAGGCTATGGAATAACTTTGGAAATTTTATAGTGTCTACCTAACCTGTAAAGGGGGTTATGAAAAACTCCTTCGAAAGGGTACATTTGAAATTTAAATTTTTGTTTTTCTCATTTGCTATTATTCATATTTATTTTTCTGGGATTATGAATTTTCTTGAATATAATTAATTTGTGTGTCTTAAAAAATTAAAAAAAAAAATTAATGAGAGGGGGCCTAGTGAAAAAAAATCCATTTTCCCAGAACAATGACGTTGAGCGGACGTGGAAGAATTACAAGGAGGAGCAATTGAAAGATGGAGCACTTGATTGGGAAGACTACAGGTGGGACGAAAGAGGAGGAGGAGGAGGGGGGGGGGGGGGGGTATGAAAAATTCTCAAAATGTCCATAAATTTTCTTTTCCAGAAATTTGGTTTACGGCAAACCGCAAGAAGGCCAAGAGGTTGCACCTGAATACACCAAAATGATTGAGCGGGACCAACGGCGGTGGAAGGTCATTCGGTGATAGGCTATAAAAAAATTTTTAGTTCAGAAAAAAGAATTTCCATAGGGAGGCTAGTTCAAATTTTTTGACAATTAAAATAATAGCTTATAAATTTTGACCAAAATTACATAGTCGAAATTCGCGTAATACAATGATCTTTAATTAAAATTAGGCCAACATATTTTACTGGCCTATAAATCCCTGGCGCGTTACGGTAATCTTTAAAAAAGCGCTTTCTAAATTTTACAAGGCCTAAACTAAGTTTTTCGACTCCTATGAAGGCATGGAGTAACCTTAATTAGTATTATTCCCTTTGAGAGGCCTACAGTATCGCATTCAATTTCTTGTTCGGCCTAAGTAACACTATCGAATCACCTCTAAATATTTTTTCCTATCGAAAATTTATAAACTTACAAAAAAAACAACCCATTCATTTTTACCTCGTATAGTATACTTTAAAAGTGTTACAAATGTCTACCGTTTTTTGCAAGCTCTATGCTGAATTTTTTTTTGTTGAAAATCCTACGAAAGAGTTCGCAAAGGCCTTGGATAAAACTCGTGTTAAATTTAAAAAAAAAATTTAGTAACATTTCAAGTTATTCCAATTTTTGTAAAAATTTCTTGCCAGGTGGCTGACTATAATTCGGATGGCAAATTGGACCGCACGGAGTACGGCTGCTTCATGCACCCGGAGGACTGTGACCACATGCGGGACATTGTCGTTCAGGTGGCGATATTTACATTTTGAATTGCAGATTTTATTAAACTTTTTTTTTGAGTTACTTGGGACTCAATTAATGGGCCCAAAGCGGCATTATGTTTTTATGGCTCAATTTCCAAGTCCCAAAATGTTTGAGATCGGTTCCAACGTTTAAAAATTGGGGTTTCTTCTACCTCCAACAAAAACCTCTGATCTGTCTCAACGTTAAAAAAAATAATTTTTACAATTTTTAGGGTTTTCTGGTACCTTCAACAAATTTTTAGGTTTCATAACAAACAAAAAAATTCTTGGGTTTTGAAGACCCTTCAAAAATTTTGCAGGAAACTGTGGAGGACATTGACAAGGACAAGGACGGCTTTGTGGACATTTCCGAATACATCGGGGACATGTACAGGCCGGACGACTACCCGGAACTGAAGGGCAAAGAGCCGGAATGGGTGGAATCGGAACGGGAAATGTTCAGGGAACATCGGGACAAGGACAAGGACGGCAAACTGAACAAGGCACAGTCCAAGAAGAAAAGGAAAAATTGGCATAAAAGTGCCGGGTGGAGCCCAAACTGCGGACCAGCCCTAGATTTTTTTTTTCAAATTTTTAAATTAATTCAAAGAGCAAAACCCAGTAAAAATGATCAAAATTAATTTTAAGCTCTTATTAATAGAGCCCGGAACAGGACCGGATCCTGTCAGGATTTCTCCGGACTCTGCTGATTCTGATCCGGGTGTTTTTGGGAAAATTGACCGGATCGGGAGTTTGGAAAAACAAGATTTATAATCCGATCCGTCCGGCCGGGTCGATTCTCTACCCCTGATCCTATATGGCCGGCCCATAGGCGCCACTCGGGAAAATTTGGGTCTGTTTTGTCGATAGATTTTGGCGTAAAAATTATCATTTTCCAGAATTTTTTAAAACGAAAAAACCCTCAAATTCTCGAAAAAGTAACAATAAGCAGCATTTTGGTTAAAAAAAATCAGTTTAAATGCTGATAAATCAGCACATCTTCGAACCCTAAGATAGAAAAAAAAAAATAAAAATTACATATAGCTTTTATTTCAAATTCTGAATTTTGGCATTTTGTTTTTGAGGATGAAATGCGCGACTGGGTGATGCCGCTCAACTTTGACCATGCCGACGCTGAAGCGAAGCATTTGATTCACATTGCGGACGACAACAAAGATGGCAAATTGTCATCGGATGAAATACTCATCCATTACGACACATTGTGGAGACATTTTTTTTAACTTTTAATTACGTCTTCTCCTACTCCCTCCCTCCCCTCCCATTAGACCCCACACTCAAAAATGATGAAATTTTTTAATTATCCCCTCATCTTACTCCCTCTTTAGAACCCACCCTTTTAATAAAGCCACCTTCCACTGGTGAAGGCTTTAAAAATAAAATCGCTGGGTGCATTTTGGTGCTGGTGCATTTCTTAAATTCCGCCACCTATGCACGTTTCTTAAATCCTGCCATTTTTACTGATTTTTCGTATAAATCATGTCATAACTTTTATGAAAAGCAACCAAATCAAACAATCTTGGTATTGTAAGGTAGCCCTTGGATTACTCTATTAGCTTGATAAGATTTAAAAAATTTCATTCACTTTCCTAAAAGATATAGGTTAAAAAGTGGAAAAAATTACCATAACTCTTGAAAAACTTAACAAAATTTTTTGAAATTTAGTAAGCTAATAAAGCAATACAAATGCTATCGTACAATACCAAGACTAATTCCTTTGGTTGTATCATCAGTAAAAATGGCGGAATTTAAGAAACGCACCAGCACCCTGATCACCGTGCATTTTACCAGCCTCTTTTCCTCTTATAGCACCCATCCTTCTAATAGAGCCACCCTCCAGCCTAACCCTTTTGAAGGAGAGCTTCCAAAAAGTTGCTTTTGTTGAATGGTCCTATTTGAGGGAACATTAGATTCATGGGCCACGAGTAAATTTTACCCCAAAATAAACCTTGGAAACAGGTCCGAATGGAAAAATTTAAAAAATAATAAAGTTTTTAAATTCAAACAAAAAATTTTCCAGTGTCGGCTCACAAGCCACTGACTACGGTGAACAGCTGCAGAAGCATGACCCGGCTGACCTCTGATCATCAGCGACTTAGCTGTTTGATCAGTTCGCCCGACCGCAAAAAGTGCCTTTTGTCGATCCTCCCTCCCCCCCACTTCGATTGAAAATTCTTGCAACACAAGCCTTGTCAATTATAATTTAATTAAAAAACTCGAAAGAAAAAAGCATATTTATTTGGTTGCCCATTTTATCAAAATTGTTATCTTTTTTACCATCATATTAAATAACTATTGTTCTGTTTTTTCTATTCTCTTTGATAAATTTTGTGTTATTAAGTTTTTGTTTTGATAAAAATTTTGAAAAAATAAATGGGATTTTTTTTTTGGTCGCCCAAATTTCGGTCTGTTCCGAGTCAAAAAGTGCCCTAATATGGACATAATAAGGTAAAAAATTTACTAAATCAAAGTAAACGAGAAAAAACTATAAATCATGCTAAATTGTAGGGCTGTGCGGGAAATGATTTTTAGCAGGGAACCGGGATACGAAAAACCCGGGAAATTTTCCGAGTCGGGAACTGGGAAATTTTTTTAACAAATTGTATAAATTTTTAAACAAAGCATGATTCATGCATTAAAATTGAAATGACAAAAAATTTGTTGTTTCGCATGCTTTTCTGAAAAGTCGCGAATCGTGACTGCTCGTCGATTAGGATTTGGAGAAAATATTGAAAATTCAAAAAAAAAAAAAAAAAAAAATAGCTTTACCCAAAACAGAGCGTTATCGGTTTTTTTTAAACTAAGAACTTCGCTGGTCAATAAATAGCATTTTGGTGTCAAAAACAATAATCCTTTTGTAAATTTAGTAACTGATTACACAAAAACGAGGAAAATTGAAAATTTGGTCTGATTTGTTGTAGGAATGTAGCCTTAAATGACCATTTTTGAAAAATTTGATTACTTTATATTAAAAAAAGTTCGACACATTGCATTGAAAATTTAAATATCCAGGATAATTTGGGGAAAGAAATTCTTTTTACATCATGTATTTTTCTATCTTTGACCACAAAGTCATCTTTAACAGTGTAAAATTTCCCGAAATCCGGGAAAGAAAACCCTGGGAAATTTCCCGAGTCGGGAACCGGGAATCCCGCACAGCACAACTATTTTCAGCAAAGGCAAAAAAAAATTTCAATCTTTTTAAATATATATATCTAGAAAAATTTAATGAAAATTTTATTTTTGTTTTTCAAAATATTACAAAATCTTCACAAGAAATTCAAATTTTTCGTTTTTATGGGTGTTTTTTTTGAAAATTTTACAAAAATCGATTCTTAGGGGTTTTTTTTTCTTTTTTTTCTTGGTTTTTCTTAAGAAATTCCCGAAAAAAATGCCGAAATATGCCCTAAAAGACAAAAATGGCGAAATATGCTTTTTATATGCCCAAAAACATTCACTTAACAAAAAAAAAATTTAACGCAGTAATGCTTATTTTGAGCCCCTTTCTTCATAGCATATGAGCAAAAAAAAATATGCAAAAGCTTGCAACCTCTGTCCCTATTCATGATCTTGTCAATATTTATAAAATTTCATCAACTAAATTTTCTTTATTTGGCGCGCTGACAAAATCTCATCTAAGCCAAAAAACGACAAAATCTCACCCCGACATAATCTCATCTCGATAAGATTTCAATGAAATTCATAAAATTTTCAAATTTTCTTTGAAATCTAGTCTTGCCTTGATTTGGCCGATGAGGGTTGAGTCGAGATTCTATCGTTTTGGCTGAGGTGAGTTTGTGTCGGCGTGAGATTTTGTCAGCACACGCTTTATTTTGTTCGTGCGAGAATTGTTTAAAGTTTTTACATTACTTTTATAATGCCTATTTTTGGCTGTTTTGGCATTTTGGCATTTTTCTGTCTAATGCCTAAATGCCTTTTTTTGTGATCGCCTGGGGTGCTTATTTTCGGATTTTTGAGGATTTTATTACAATAAAAAAGGGCTCATAGATGACAATTTTCAAAAACCTCAATTGGCTGGCATAAAAGCATCATATGGACTCAAAACCATCATTATGAACAATGGAAAAATGCATTTTTTTGTAAGAATTCCTCCATTTTTTGCTTTACATCAGGGGTCGGATATGTCCTTTTTTTTAAAGAAATGTCCTTTTTTGGAGGGGTCGAATCTTTTAAATCAAAAATGTCCTTTATCAGCCCACTGCTCATATTTTGGGTTCTTATCCTTTTTGCCACCCCCCTCGAAACTTTCAAATAAAAAGTCGTTTCTAGGGTAATTTGGGGCGCTGATCACGAATATGACCTTAGTTTTCCAAAATTCCGGCTCCCGAATCCGAATTCGAACAAAAAACCGACACCCATAATTCGAGTACAAAACATATTTCTAGGGGTTTTTGGGGTCGCTGTTCACGATTCCGGCATCCATTTCGACCAATTTCGAACCCCGGACCCCGCACTTGATGAATAAGTCGAAAAATAAAATTTTTGGCGCTATACGTGCTGGGTCGTTTCGTAAAAAGTGCCAGGGCGTTTCGTAAAAGTGCCACTATGGGCGTTTCGTAAAAGTGACAAATCGCCGATTTATTTTATATTAAATACAAATATGCATAATGTATTAGTGGAATCCACTAGATTTTACTCCTATTATTTAATCTCCCGTCTTGATCGCACCTTGATTTAAAAATGCCATAATGGGCTTCAGAGCGTTTTCTAAAAGTGCCATTTTTTAAGCATGAAATTATTTTATCTAATCAAATAAGCGGATAATTATTTACTATTTTATAACTATTGTAACTCGAGATATTTGCCAGCATTATAAAATTAATTTTAATTTATTATTTACCAGCAATATAATTAATTTTGAATGATATGTGCCACCGGACTGAAAATGAATGGTGGTGTAAGTTCTTTATTTTGTACAATTGAACTTATACCATCAGGGCGCCGGACTTTTCGACAGAAGGACTTTTCAACAGAAATTTGGCTAGGCTTAGGCTAGGCTCTAATACTAGGTTTCGTGTTTTCATTGTTTAGGCTTGCTTAGGCCAGCAGAAAGAGTCCGCTGTCGAAAAGTCCTATCGCCATACCACCATTTCAGTGTTGTTTGACAATATTGAGAATATTAGGAAACACACAGAAAAAGCTATTGCTCCTGCTGCTGGTGCCCATGAAACTGATAAATGGATGAACAATTTGGATTTAGCGTCTGTCAGCAAATTGTTTCGAATAAATGTTATTGTTTGCGAATCTGTCAATGATGCTTTTCGCTGGCAAGTTTACTCACCGGATTTGGAAAATTCGGTTAGATTATCCACAAAAGTTTCTTTTATTATTCAACTTTAAGCTTTCAAACCTAAGTCAAAAAAAATCTTCACCATCAGTATTCCTGTACTTCCATGCCGGACATTTTGAACTCATAAAGGAACCACAAAAGATAAATTAGTTTTATTTGTTTGTTTATTTATTTGATAAGAATTAATATTTAACGATTTTCCCCCTTTTATAAATTGCAAAAAAATATTGTGGTACGTATTGTGGAACTGCAATTTTTGATTCGTGTCTGATTGCACCTGTGATATGGTTTTGTAATTTTAAACAAGGTTATAAAAGATATAAATGTATTTGCTTAATTTTAAAATATAGTTGACAATTGTTGCTATAATCATGATGTGTGTTACATAAATAAAGGGCAAAAACGTTATGATTGTGATAAACAATTTTGCAACTGTCTGTATGAAGCTGTTGGTTGTTTTTTAACAAAAGTTTGTCTTTATCGGTATTTAAATGATTTGTTATGTTTAGAATTTGTTATGTTGGTCAGTTCATATTTTTGGTGAAAATATCAAAGAAAAGTGAGATGGATTATATTGGATTCTTACAAAGTTGTATTTAACGATAAAAATTCTATTATATGTATATGTTATGAAATACATAATTGCCTTAGCATTTACTCTAGAACATATTTCTTATAATGGCCTTTTTACGAAACGCCCAAAATGGCCTTTTTACGAAACGCCCTGGCACTTTTACGAAACTACAAAAATGGCCCTTTTACGAAACGCCCTGGCACTTTTACGAAACGCCCAAAGTGGCACTTTTTACGAAACGACCTAGCACCGGCGCTATATGAAAAGTCACCATTTTTGAATCCAAAGGGGGGACCCTCTTGATTTTTTTTGAAATTTTTTTATTTTTAAAATTAGCCAAAAATTAAGGTCACTTTCGTGATCAGCAACATCAAAAACATTTGGAAGCACTTTTTTGTGCAAAAAAAATAATTGTCAAAAAAATCAGGAGGTGGCCCCCTTTGGATTCAAAAATGGTGACTTTTCATATAACGCCAAAAATTTTATTTTTCGATTTATTTGAAAGTTTCGAGGGGGATGGCAAAAAGGATAAGAACCGAATTTTCTACTGACTGATGTTTGTGCCCCTCCGGCGTCGTTTGTTGCGCCAGCTGATGAAGCAGTGCTTTCACCTCGGCCGATGACCAAGGCATTTGATGATGACGAGCCAGGTCTGAAGAGCCGCCGAACGGACAACACCTTTGGCAATAATGCCGTGGCGGTTGGAAGGGCGGGAGAGGATGGATGCTAAAAAAACAAATGATTAAAAAATAATTTATGAATTAGAAAAAATAATATTCTGTTTTTTAATTTGTTCATCTATGGGTAATTATAAATAAATGTTAACAAGTGATAATTAACGAAACCCTATTAAAAAAAAATAATTGTTTCAATTAAAAATTATCATTGGACCAAAAAAAAGCAAATGAACAAAAATAAATTTGAGTCTGTCAAAGTTACGTCATCCCTGGAAATGTCCCGAAATGCGCTAGTGTCCTCTATTTCTTTCATTTGCTTCTTATTTGAGTCGTCCAAAATGGAAAAACTTCTTTTTGGGAAAATACATATTTTTTAAATTGAATATTTTATTCATTTTAAATTTAACCGAATACAATCATTTTTTTTTCGAAAACAAAGGGTCTTTTGCCTATAATTTAATTAACATATTTTCCATTTTGAAAATAGTCAAACATACAAAAACATACTTTTATTACCTCCGCTTCTTCCACTTGCTTTCTTGTTTGAGTCGCCCAAAATGGGCCCTATAAAATGGGAAGTTAAATTGTCATTAAAAAAAAATCCGTTTCCGCGTAACGTAAACCAAAAAATTACCACACTAATAAAAGAAACGGTGCTGGGAACGTTTCGTAAAAACCGCCACTCGGGGCGTTTCGTAAAATCCGTCAATTTGCAGATTTTTCGTCAAAAACTCTTCATAACTTTGCTCAAACCCAACCAAATGAAACAATCTTGGTATGGTTCGATAACTATTGGTTAGCTCTGTTAGCCTACCAAATTCCAAAAATTTTGCTTAAGTTTTGACAGAAATACAGAGTTTTTGCTCTTTTTATGGATACAACTTTCTTAAACTGGATCAAATTATTTGAAATTTGGTAGGCTAACAGAGCTAACCAATGGCTATCGAACCATGCCAAGATTGTTTCATTTGGTTGGGTTTGAGCAAAGTTATGAAGAGCTTTTGACGAAAAATCTGCAAATTGGCGGATTTTACGAAACTCCCCGAGTGGCGGTTTTTACGAAACGTCCCAGCACCAAAGAAACTGCATGTTACCGCGTACAAACAAACGGATACAGTATCCCAATAATTGTGGCCCAAATATTTCAATTAAACTGAAAGTATTTGTTTAATTTTCCAAAAGTGAGAGACATTACCGTTTTTCAATACTTTGGCACACTTTAAAAAGAAAAAATTTCTCCTCACCCAAATATTTTCCTCCTTATCACGCGACCGCCCAGTGATGGCCAGGCAACTCCAAGCAGAGGGGCACATCATCTTCGACCTCACCACCGCTTGGCAGTTGGGCCAAACGCCAAGCGCCGCGAGCGGCGGATGCCGACGACATTGGCGGCGCCAATGGATGGCACCGCTTGTCGCCCGGCTGAAATTAAGGGCAATTTATAAAGTGAAATGCTTGAGGAGTGATTGGCATAAAACCAGGTAACCAAAAGTCAAAACATTAAAAAATGAAGGGTATATGAGAATGAATTAGAAAGATTTTTTAAAAATGAAAATTGCATTTACAACCCTTTGGGGCGAACGGAGGCCAAATGGGAGGTGAAGTGAATGCTTTGATTCACAGCCCCCGCAGGAACATATAAACGACGGAGAGAATGGCGGTGAATGGAGAAGAAATGAGCGGACCGGGGCTCCGTCTAATGGTCGCGGCATTTGAATTGGATCAATGGTGAAGCGGCGGAACGGAAGGGGCGGCGGGGGGAGGGCAGCACCACAGCAAAGAGGCAGCAAGCAGAGACACAATTCCGTTTAATGTCGTTTGAAAAATTGAGGGATTTTCGATCACGATCACTGATCACTTCAAGGGTCCTTTGAGAAATTGGCGCATGTCTTTACTTATTACTAAAAAATTCTTTGGCATCGGTACTCCCTGACCCTATGCCGAAGACAGATCTAAGGAGAAGGCTTCAGCCCAGTCTTGAATTTTTTTTTTTTTGGCACAATCCTACTCTATGACAGACTTTTATATTTTTATTTGAAAGCAAACCACTTCGCAAGCAGATTTTTTTGTGTCCTCACCTTACATCTCAAACAGGCACTGTGAGACAAATTCTACAAAAATACATTTAAAAGAATTATTTATGTTTAAAATTTAAAATAAATAAGTTTAAAAAATCATTTAATTATTAATTAGTTTATCCCAGAGTTTGACCGAAATCAAGATTTTGTTTGGCTTTTCCCCCGACCTTGATATTCCCTCACCCGGACTTCTGCCGAAAATTCCATTCCCAATGGTCGATTAAAGCGTGTCCCGACATTTGCGGTCCGACATTTGCGGCCCCGACATTTGCGGCCCGACATTTGCGGCCCCAGCCAAAAACGACATTTGCGGCCCGACATTTGCGGCCCGACATTTGCGGCCCGACATTTGCGCCTCCGACATTTGCGGTCCATTTCTTAAGGGCCATTTTCCGACATTTGCGGCCCGACATTTGCGGCCCCAACCAAAATTTGACTTATTTTAACACAAATTTGGCCAATTTTAATATTATTTTCTTTCCAAAGTTACATTGCACTTTATTCAACCTATATAATTCATTTCACAATTGAGCTTGCCAGGACCAATGCAGAGCTTGAAGTTTGTTAGCCATTCTACCAATCCTCAATTCCTGTATTGGCTAATCGATACTGTAGAGCTCTGAGGTGTGCTAATAATGTCTCATCATCCCTATTTTCATCATTGTCGTAACGCAAAATCAGATCTTTGATCGCCCTGTCATTTTCCACATATTTTTTCTTTCTTGTTTCAGTTAAGCCCCTTGTTGGGTCCAATTCAAATGGCCGAATTAGCTTATTGGTTTTAAGATATGACCGAATTAATTGACCCGCTTTTCCCGATTCTTTTTCAAATTGACAAGAACGAATTTTTGGTCGAAGCTGCAAACTTTAATTCGGAGTATTTATTTACAACAGTACAAAAATTGAGTGATCGGAAATATTTGCATCAACTTTGCTTTTATAGTAAGGGTGCTATTTAATTCAATCTGATTTTATATAAAATTTAAATAGCGAAAGACGGTGAGGACAAAAAAATCGACAGATCCAAGAAATCGATGCCGATCCTGTTAATGTATGCTCTAACCAACGAGAAGCGTCTGGAATTGTTTTTATGTTGATCAAAAAATGATTTACATATGAAATTAAACATAGATATTGATAGACCGCCATTTATAAATTTTTTGATAAAAATTGTTAAAATTTGTGTTAAAATAAGTCAAATTTTGGTTGGGGCCGCAAATGTCGGAAAATGGCCCTTAAGAAATGGGCCGCAAAAGTCGGAGGCGCAAATGTCGGGCCGCAAATGTCGGGCCGCAAATGTCGTTTTTGGCTGGGGCCGCAAATGTCGAGCCGCAAATGTCGGGGCCGCAAATGTCGGACCGCAAATGTCTGGGCACCGATTAAAGTAACCCCTAATTTAATTAGGGTAGCATGGTACCGGTACTTTTGGGGAGCCGGTGCTGCCCGGTACCATAATGACCGGTACCGGTACCAACCTTTTCGACCTACCGGTACCGGTACTAACCGGTACTTTTAAAAAAAATTTAGTCAAATTTTCGAAAAAAAAAATAAAAATTTTTTACCTTTGGCCACGTATTAAAAAAAGCTCGTATCAAATTCTTAATTTTCAGAGTTTTTGAGATACTTTTTGAGAAAACCTTAACGAATGGGGGCCGGTGGTGCCGGTAGGCGCCACCGGGAAAATTTTTCAAAATCTGGGCGTGATTTATTAACAGACTTTGACCAAAAATTTGTATAGATATCTTTGCGTTTTACCCCCAAAAAAACTTAAAAATGTATCTCATTTGCAATTTCAACCAATAAATTGAAATTTTTGAAATTTTACCCCAATTTGAAAAAATTTATGTCCGTATTTTGGCGTCCATATTTCGCGATTTTTGGCCCATGCACTCTCTTAGTCCTACCTTTTTTGAAATAGGTCCAAATTTTACAAAATTATGCAGATTTAATAGATGATATTCTGATATCCAGAGATATATGAATATAAAATTAGACTAACAGATAAAACGGCACCGAGTTAACCCCCAACCCCCACTTCCCCCCCCCCCCCCCCTCTTCCCATGTTTTTAGCTTGATTTGAAGCTTCTAGGATGGACTTCTATATCCATATTTTTCCATATTTCGGGATTCATGTCAATATTTCCACATTTGTCCATATTTAATTGTAACCTATCAATTTCAAAAAGTTTGGTAAAAAAGAAAGTGTAGCCATAAAAAGTGAAACAAAATTTTTTATCGAAAATTCTTTAAAATGGCGGGCTTTAGGAAACGCCCGTTTGGCGATTTTTAAAAAACGCCCAAAGTGGCGGTTTTTAGGAAACGACCTAGCACCTAAAAATGCATTCAAAATTTTGTTTTCCGGGCGTCCCCCGCCCATTCAAATCATTTAAAATTAAAAGCCAATAAAAATAAAGTAGAGCATTAAATTATCGTAGAGAGTGAGTGATACTACATAGAAGATTAGTCATTATTACTGCTCTTTTTACTTATAAAAAAAGAATTTTAATGAGGCTTTTTGACCCCAAATAAGGCATATGATTTTTTTTATCTGCTAGCATTGCTTAAAAATGACCAAAAAATTGATCCATTTGATTGCAAACTAAAATATGAATGTTCAATATTTTTGTTTGCAATTTTTTGGGTTTTAAAAAATGAGTTTTTTTCATGCTAATGATTTTTTTTTGAGTATGTCAGCATCAGATTCGTACGAGGCATCCGATAAAATGCGCATAATTACAGCATCTTGTATTATGTATCGTTTGTGCCTTTTGTGTGTGAAATGTTGTGCAGATCGTGCAGCATCCAATTGTTTGTCGATGCTTCGGCTCACCTCACAAATAAAGTCAGAAATCATCAGCGGTTGAACGCCTCACCTCCGCCAGAAGCCAAGTCGGTTTGATTCGGGGTTCGGCTTTGACGCAGTCGAGAGTTTTGTTCCGCCGATTTCCTGCCTAAACTTTCTTACCCGATAAATGAAATGGTCCTTTTAAACCTGCTGTTTCTGAGGTTCTGGTAAATGGTCATGGTCTTTCTCTCCAAGATGACCGTCCATATTGTCCTCCTCAATAATTGTCACGCGTGCATGGTAGCTACGAACCGAACACCTCCACCATCGTTTTTGGTCGTGCACATAACGAAACGCTTAAAATATTTGAGAATTTGTTTTACAATGCTTCTCACCATTATACCAAAGACAAATGGCCCCTTTTTTTGTTTTCCCAAGTTCAAAATATGGTGATGGGTTCTGCTTCTAAATCGTTGTCATTGTAGTCGTCATTTTGTTCATGTTGTACAGAATTCGTTGCATTTTCGCTGTCATTGGTCATCAGAAACTTCCGTTTACAACATTTTTGTAGACTTTCAATTTTTTTGCAATTCATCTTTGTTTCTGAATTCGGTTTAATTTACCAATTTTAATTAAAACTTTTTTCTTTAAATTTGGCAAAGTATCGGCTAATTTTGGCTGTCGGCAAAACGACGGGTCGGCAAAATGACGTGTCGGCAAAACGACGGGTCGGCAAAACAACGGGTCGGCAAAATGACGGGCAGCGGTTTGGGCACCGGGAAGTTTGGGCACCATAAAGCCAATTTTAAAAAATAAAAAACCGTAAAAATTAAATATTATAATTTACATGCTCAATTGTGCCGTAACAGTTCGAAAAATGCCACAATATATTTTACTGTAAATTTGCCAAAATTTAATTAATGAAAAAATTAAAATAAATATTTGCTTTTACTCTTATAATTAAGCCTCGGCTTTTTTCTTTAAATTTGGCAAAGTATCGACTAATTTTGACTGTCGTCAAAACGACGTGTCGGCAAAACGATGTGTCGGCAAAACGACGGGTCGGCATAATGACAGCGCGCCGCCCAAACTTCATGTCGCCATGAGTACGCCCAATGAATATTTTCAAAATTTTGAGATCGCAGCTCTTGTTTTACCGTATAAATGGATTCCCCCCCCCCCCTCACATTCCTTTGCGATGGTTTATTATATCATATATACACACCAGGGATGCAGCCGATTTCCGGTTTTCCGATGTTTTTGGGAACGGAATTCCGATTTCCGAAAAAAATTTTGGTTATCGGAATTCCGATTTCCGGTTTCCGATTTTTCAAATCAGAGATCGGCTGCATCCCTGATACATATTAATGTCATCCGTGCTGGGACGAAGTCCGAATAGTACAAGTGTGGACGAAGTCCGAATAGTGCAAGTGGGGGCGAAGTCCGAATAGTGCAAGTGGGGGATTTCGGATCAAGGGCCGTTTCAGTACGGAAAATTAATTTATTTAATTGACATTTAAATAAAAATAAATTTAAATTGTTAAAATAAATAAATTTTGGATCGTTCTCAATGCAACGGAGAGAGAAAATAGAATAATTAAAAAAACGACTATAGAAATCAAGTAAATGCACATAATTTTCTTGGTTCAAGAATCCGCGGAAAATTATTTTATTAAGTAAATTTAATTATTTTAATTGCATTTTAATGGTTAAAATTTTATTTACTGGCCATATTTAAAAATATCACAGACTTAAAAATCCAAGGTTGTTTCTGATTAAATTAAAAATTAAACACTACGAAAGTTTAATTAATAAATAATTTCTAGCCAAAAAAAAAGCCAAATATGCGCATAAAAAATGCTCGAAACATGCTAAAATATGCATAAAATATGCACCAAAATTCAAACCAAGTTAAATAGTTTTTTTTTGTGCTTATTAGTCCATTGCATATTAGCAAAAAAGGTATGCATTTGCATACAAATCCGGGCCCTAATAATTTCCCAGGCCAAATTTATTATACCTTCGAAGAAGAAATATTGCAAAATTTTTTCTTGTGGTGCCTGTTGGCACCGCCGGACACTCAATTCTTTTTAAAATTTTTTAAAAGTGTCCTAAACTTGACCATTTTTGGTGAAAATCTGTTAACAGATCGGCTATAAATTTTCTGTATGTTTTTTTTATTTTCATCTGACACCTCTGTATTATAACAATAATTTATTTAATGATAAAAGTTATCAATAAATATAAAATTATTAAATGTTTATTAAATTTCCGTACTGAAAGGGCCCTTGATCCGAAATCCCCCACTTGCCAATATGAATGGTATGAACGACAACAAAAAATTATGGCAATGACTTTTTTTGTTTTTCCCTACATTTTGTGTCTGCGTCATCATTATTTGGTGTTGTTTTTTCGTATGTTTTTTCCAGTCCCCCCTCCCCAGAGGGATACAACGCTTCGTCCTCGTAAATTTCGCGTCCATCGACGTGGAAATCCCATTGACATACCCACCACTGCGTTGTTCCTATCACATTTGAAAGGCCATTTTCCTTTATTTTTATGTTTTTTTGGTACCCAGACATAGCTAAAAAAAATTATCAGGCCCAAATTAAGGCATTTTTCAAATACAACTGTGCAAGGGTTTATATTCAGGTTTATTCAGGATAGTATTTTCCACCAAAATGTGTTTTCTCGAGAGTTTCCTTGTTTCCGGTAAGCATTTCTGCACCGTGATCCCAAAAGCGATTTCAAAGCCTTTGATATTTTAATGAAAAATTTCCCTCATACTTTCAATGTTTTCGAAAGTTCTTAGGGTACGGGTTCTGCGAGATGCATAAAGGGGTCGCCGGGGAAAATTTGAAAATTTTCGGTGATTTGTTAGCAGATTTTCACAAAAAAACAAAATTAAAAATATACTCTAAAACTGCCAAAATGTAACCTAAAAAATGCCAACGAAAAAGCAAGCAATGAAAACCAAACCATGCTAATTGGAAGTTGGTTCTTTAAGCAAAGGCAATTAAATATTATTAGCTGGGTTTCCGTTGTTTTGTGGGTTTTGCGTAAAACCTGTGACCAAAAAACCCCGAAATTTCAAAAATCTCCATCGGTGGCGCGCTTTCGGCACCACCGGACCCCCCCCCCCCCCTTCTTTGAATTAAAAAATAAGCCAAGAAAACCCGATTTACGACATTTTTAACGGAATCCGAGTCTATTATTATTTTTTGCATTAAAAATGGTACATTTAAATTAAAAAAACAGTGAGTTTAAGCGCCATTTTTTGATTTTTTGAAAAGATATGCACAATGTTTCAAATTGTGCCATTTTTTGACGGTGTAAATATGTATATTCAAAAAGCAATTTCAACCAATAAATGAAATTTTTGAAGATTAACCGCATTGGAAAAATTTTTATCAATATATTTTTTTCACGATTTTATATCAATATAATTTTCCACCCTAGTCATATGTTTAGCATAAATAAGTTGTCACTTTTAAAATTCATTATTTCTTGGTCAAAAAAATATAAGAAAATTCCTGTTTTGGCTCTTTTTATACATATTTATTTATGTACATTTTCACTATTTTCTTCCATAAAAGTAGCATCCTACTAATAAATGGTGGCCGGACGTTTCGACAATGACTGTTTCGACAATATTTTTGAAAATATCTCCTTTTAACATAATGCCCCAATTAAAAATAAAATTGAAAATTAATATTTCTCTTTAATTTCACTGCGTTAAACTAAAGAAACCATAATTAATTTTATTTTCTTCAAATTTTCACAAAAAGAAATTGTGTATAACTTATCGATGGTAAGTTAGAGACTGAAGAAAAGTTATGTGCACAATTTTGTGAATGTTAACATTTTCTGACAACTTAAAATTTGAATTAAAAGGAACTATTTTTTTTATTTATCATTGAATTAAACTTTTTAATATATTGAACAGCCAGAAAATGCTTAAGAAAAAGAAGAAATTATTTTTTGGCATTATTATTAGGGCTGGGATTTTTAGGTAAGAAAAATCGCAGAATAGGCATCAAATAGGTATAAAAATTCCAAAATAGGTACCAAAATATGTAAATAAAATTTTTTTTATTAACGATTTTTGAGCACAAAAAATGGTCATTTCTCTTTATTGGGATTACAAATCAGAAATTTTTCGAGATTTTCGGCGTAAAACTCATTCAAATGGAATGGGGAAAGATTTAAAAAAAGCTCCATATTTGCCAAAAAAAAAAAATTGGCTTTTGAGGTTATTTTTTTAAGAAAAAGTTCCTGTTTTTAGGGGTATACTTTTTTGCATATTTAAAAAACGAGTCGATATAAAAACGAATTGGCTAAAAACGAATCGAATCGTCTTTTTACTAGTGTGCGGAACGGTATCGGTATACCGCGGTATTTTTCGGTATACTGTTCGGTATTTTTTCGGTATATACCGTTCGGTATACCGACCAAAATATTTTGGGGATTTCGGTATTTTTTCGGTATCGGTATTTTTCGGTATATACCGTTCGGGATACCGACCGAAAAATCCTAAATACCGCGGTATTTTTCGGTATTTCGGTATTGATTTGCACTAGTAATAAATGGACATTTGAGTACAAAATGGTGAAAAGAAAGTTGGAAAAATGATAAAACGCCCATGGTGGCGGTTTTTAGGAAACGACCTAGCACCCGGTAGCCCTAATAAAATAACAAAAACTAAATTTATGTGTTTTTAGAATAAAAATAAATAATCTTCGTTAAACAAACATGAACTTCATTCAGCTGTCCTTCTTTGCATCCGTTTGGTTGCTGTACCATTTTCCCACCTCATTTATCAGTGGTAATTTACAATATGTAGTACATTATGGCGACGATTTCCGATATTTTGAGGAAAAATCGAAAAGAAATCGGAATTAATTCAAAAAATAATCCAAGCGAATGTCTGGTGAAATATTTTAGGATAACGAATTTATTTGATTTTTTCGAATTTTGACACAAAAATCAACCATTTTTGGTCAAAATCTTTACATTTGGAAAAATTTCCAATTTCATTTCCGATTTCCGTTGATTTTTTTGAGCGGAATTCCAATTTTCGAAAAAAAATATTGGGCTTCTGAATTCCGATGTCTGATTTCAGATTTTTAGAATAGATAGACATCGTCGCAATCCCTATATAATATATTTATTGGGTTTAGCCCCGACCGATTCCCCGATCCAACCCGAAGCCTTTTTTGGGCCTCATCCCTGACCCGATCACCAACCCGGTCCCCGACATGACATGCCATCCCCAACAAAAACTAAGCACTGGTAAGAATGGGGGTCTGAGCAAGAAATTGTTGAGAAGAATTGGAAAAAAGGAAATTTCGGAAGAAATTTTGTTATAAAATACTTTTTTAGGGTTCATGTTGTTTCGGCGCCGAGCCAAAAATATAAAAAATCCTATCCAATTTTTTTTGAAACTTAACCCCCTATTTTTTTTGTAACTTAACCTCCTAGTTTTTTGAAGTTTAGGTCTGAACTTTGGCATAGGCTTAAGCTCGACTAGGTCTAGGCTTTTATGTTTTCATTTTTTTAACAAAAGCCATTTTGGCTTTTTTGTGTCATTCGGAACTCAGAATTTTTTTTTTTGTTCTATTCGGCACTCGGACCGGTAGCCCCGCGTACCGCTCAACCCTAATATATATATATATATACACACCGAGTCAAAAAACGAGATGTGTGTCAATAAGTAGAGAGTGCGAGACGCTAGACAAATTTCCCCTTTTTCTCTAACATCCTCTTAGTTTGGCGCACTGTCTATTCATTTTTATTTGGAGAAAAACATCCTGCACTTCTATGCTCATAACTTTTGATGCATGCTCAATTTCATAATCAAACTTTCACCATCGAAAGAAAACAATATTTAGAGCTATTTTAACATTAAAAATTCTAAGATTTACATTGCATTGTAATTTTTAGTGAACATATTTATTTTTCTCTCTTTTTGACGTACTATTTTCGCATCTCTAACTTCCAAAAAAAGAAAAAACGGTTTAAATGCGTATTTAAAACACTAAATTGACCCAAGAATATTCAGCAGGAGAAGCTCTTCAAAATGAGCCCAAAATTATTTGAATTCGACTGTTATAGGCTAATGTACAAGGCTTCAAAAAATTTACTTTTCTCTCCTTTTCGCATGCTATTTCCTTGTCTCTAACTTAGGCGGGGCGAAGGAGAGCGTCTGCGTTGAGTGGGTGGGAGAGGAGAGAGAAGGGAAATGTGAGAGAATTAAAAGAAGTTAGAGGAAAAAAGAAATAGTGCAGCAATTTCTTCCTTTACCTAGCTTTTTACATCTTATCTTTAAATTAGCATCTAGAAATACATATATTAAAATATCTCTTGTCATGGCTCAACTCGAACTTTCCTTCTTATGTCTTTTACCATCTAAAAGACCACTGAGACAAAAATCCTTGCAGTTTTTGTAACTGGGGCCCAAAATTGACTCGGTGTGTATATATATATATATATATATTTTTTTTTATATGTATAAGTATAATATATTACGGACCGGGTCACCTTGGCGCAGGCACTTTGGCGCCGACACCTTGGCGCGGCCACCTTGGCGCAGCCATCTTGGCGCAGAGCCATTTTGGCGCAGCCACCTTGGCGCAAAGCTTTTTTGGATTTTCATGGACCATAACTTTCTTCCTGGTGAATCAATTTTTACAATCTTGGTATCATTCAAAAGCTTAAAATCTCGGGAATGTATTAGTATTTGAAAGTTTCACAAAATTTATGTCAAAAAAAGTTAATGGAGAAAAACAAAAATTAAGTTGTTTTTTATCAAGTTTTTCTTTTATCGGCTTTTTATTTGTTCGAAATTGTTTGGTTAAGCTTCAATAGACATCAAGCTTTCGAATGATACCAAGATTGTAGGAATTGATTCACCAGGAAGAAACTTATGGTCCATGAAACACTAAAAAGGCTTTGCGCCAAGATGGCCGCGCCAAAATGGCTCTGCGCCAAGATGGCTGCGCCAAGATGGCCGCGCCAAGGTGTCTGCGCCAAGGTGACCCAGACCGATATATTAGCATTATATAATATATAATGTTATATAAGCTATAAAATGCAACGATGCGATGGTGCTCGATTCGAAAATTGTTTCTGATGCTAATATGACGGGAGTTATTGACTGCAACGGAACAGACTGGAAATGTTATAAAATCGAATGTACAGCAGGTAAGAAAAGGGAATAGAGGAAAGAAAATAAACATTAAAAAGTGAAAAAGGGCATAAAAAACACGAAAAATTAAACATTTTTTCAACAATTTTTAATTATTTGTTCCCCCTATCACAGAAGACAAACGAAAAATCTCATTAATTTGAAATTATAAAAAATGAAAAGATATTCTTGGATAAAAAATATAAATTTTAAGTGGCAAAAATTTTAACTCGTTTCGTGCATATTGGCGTAAACCGCAAAAAATAGTATCAATATTATGGTATACTAGGGTAGCAACCCCGACGTCGGGGTTGGAAAAGTCGGGGTCGGGGTTTGTCGAAGTGCTGAACGTCGAGGTCGGGGTCGGGGTGAGCAAAATCACTCGGGGTCGGGGTTGGCAAATTTCGGGGGTCGGGGTTTTTCAAATTTTTTTTCGCCTTGAGACTGAGTGAAAAAATTTCAGGTCAATTATATTACAATCAGGGCTGGACGTAATTACGGATTACGGGTTACGGATTTTTGGGATTTTTCCGTAATTTGGATCCGTAATTTGACTTTTGGATTATTTTTCGAGACGATTTCTTGTAAGATTATTTTTATAAAAAACAAAATTTCTATTAACAACAATTTTACAATTTTCTATTTTTAATCCTCGACACATCTTTTTTTCTTTAGATTAAAAATGTTAAACTTAAATCCTGGTAATTTATGGTATTATTTTGACCGTCAAGGAAAATCAATAGCTAAATGTAAAGCCGACGGTGTTCCTATTCAAAGAGATTAAATAAGGGCTCCCGTTTTTTTTCAAAAAACCCCATCATTGATCCCTTCACAAAATTACACTTTTTTATACAAAAAAACGTCAAAATTACCAAAATAAGACATGATAAGACCAGATGGCCGAAATAATGCATTAAATGCTTCTCTCAGTAAAAATGTGCTTGCTTCCCACCTCAAAATCACCACCCGCTACTTTACAAACAGCGTGAAGATTTTGTTCAAGAAGAGAAGCAAAAAAATTTTTAAAAATTACGGATTACGGGTTACGGATTACGCCAAATTACGGCCTTTTTGGACCTCCGTAATGACGGATTACGGATGGCCGTAACTGAAAAAATCGCCGTAATGACGGATTACGGATGGCCGTAACTGTAAAATAGTTACGTCCAGCCCTGATTACAATACAAAAATGTCATTTAAATATTTTTCAGCATATATGTTATTAACGACATTTTTTATAAATGTTCGGTTTGAAATAAGACATAAAATTCTGAATTTCGAAAAAGTGAGGGTCGGCGGTGCCGATAGGCGCCGCCAGGAAAATTTTTGAAAATTTGAGTGTTTTTAGAGAACAATTTTGCACAAAAAAGAATAATGTTGAGTTTTTTTAAGATACTTTTTGGGAAATCCTTAATGAATGGTGGAGGGACGGTTCATTTTATTTTTGGCAAAAATTTTCAACTTATTGATAATTTTTTGGTCCATCATAGGGCTGAATTTTTCGTTTTTTTTTTTTTTTTTTTTTTTGTATTATATATAATTAAGGGCAGGCAAAAATCAAAATTTTCGCCCAAAAATACTCAAAATATGACTTTAATGTTCGATGAATTCGATATATTTTGTTCATTATTTTCATTAAAAGTGCCATTCTTAGGGGTGTATAAAAACCCCGACCCCGACTCGGTTTGAAGGTCGGGGTCGAGGTTTGTCGGGTTTGGAAGCGTCGGGGTCGGGGAAAACCCCGAAAAACGGCCTAAAATGTCGGGGCGGGGTTGCTACCCTGTGGTATACAATTCATTATTAGAAATTAAGAGGGCAGGTCGCGGTCGGTTAACCGCACCGAAATCGAAAACCGGGAGACAGGTTTCCCGGTTTCGGTTTACAAATAAAAAATACAGCTCTAAGATGGCGGCACTTTCATGGAAGATGTTGGGTAATATTTTAGTGGATATTGCACCAAATTTTACAATTTTTTCGTGGCAGTGTGTGTGATTGGTAGGGATGCGATTTTTATGACTTCAGAAATGTTGGGAGGTGTTGGGCCCGAATGGGTAATAATTAGGGCCGGAATTGACTTAGGTGTGCCCGAATTACCCATTTATTTCCCTTTAATTTCCCAACTCCCCATTTATCCAAAAAGAATATTTATTAATTTATTGCCAAAAATAAGGAAATGTGCCAAAGTGTAATGTTCGAATATAGGTAAAAATGTATAATCGTATAATTGTTGTGTTAGATATGAAATTGGCCAATAGAGTTAGTAACGGGAGACGGAGGAATTTGGTGAATTTAGAAGTGCCTTTGGTAAGATAAATGCCCTGGGAAATGTGAGGAAAACCCCTTTGGGGAAAAGAGGAGAATACCGGGGAGAAGAGAAGACGGAGGGAGATGTCGGTCGGTCGAGTTGGAATTAAAAAGTGAATGTTCTCCTCCCGTTTGCTGTGATCGGAAAGCCTTTTGTAAAGGAGAACGATCGATTGTTAAGTGGGAGAAAGTGATTGGAGAAAAAGGAAAAGGGACCGGAAAAGGAGATTGGTTGGGAAACGGAAGGGAAAGTGAGATGTAAAGGGGAGATAAACGTGGGAAAGGGGAAATGTGTGTGGACGGGAAGAAGGTTCGCCAACTGAGTCCCGGGACTTAATACTGTAATTGGAGGAGGGAGGGTCCTGTGGGTTACACTTCACTATTTTTTCTGCAGCTTTGTATCGTTGAGAAAAAGCACGAAAAACATATTTTTAGCGCGAAAATTCTTCGTTTGAACGTCACCATTCGTCACTAAAAATCACTATTTTGGCGTTTTTTGTCACTAAAATAATTAACTCACTATTTAGGCACTCCGTCACTATTCTACCGCCTCCCCACGTTTTGTCGACTGCACGTTTTGTCGACTCGGCCAAATTCTAACTTTCAAAAAGCGATTTCCACTTTTTTCTGTTCGTCAGACCCAATTAGACATTTATTTCGAACAGCGAACCCAAAATTATTCGAAAGAATTTCTTTTTTGGCCAAGTCAACAAAACGTGCAGTCGACAAAACGTGCATTTTTGGCTGAGTCGACAAAACGTCGAATCGACAAAACGTAGGTGCGCCTATTTTACTCACTATTTTAGGGTTTTGTGGAAATTTCTTAAGAAAAATGCATTAAAAAAAGAAAATGCCCCCCTAAGGATTGGCCAAAAAAAATTTCAAAAAATATACCCCTAAGAACCGACTGTTTTAAAACCCAAAAATTTTGGCCCAAAATTTGTCAAATCAATTTTTTTTAAAACGTAAATTTTACTATGATATTTGCAAAGAATTTTTGCCCGAGAATTTTGAATGCACCTCATTTGTAATTGCAACCAATGATTGGAATAAAAAACTTTTTTTTTTTCTTGATATAGTGGCAAAATTTTTTTCACTATTCCGTCACTATTTTGAACTTTTTCTCACTATTTTGGCATTTTTTTCACAACTATTTAGTTAACTATTTGGGGATTTTTCATCACTAAAAGTCGCAACCCTAGTGATTGGTCGTAGTTCAGTTGGTTGTGCTTCCTGTTCGAAAAGAACAAATTTTTTTTTCAATATCACTCCGATATGTTCTTTTTTAGAGGGGTCAAATTTTTGAACTCAATAATGTGTCTTTTTTCAGCCTATTATTCTGTTACAGTGAGGAAAAAAAAAACAAGAAAATTATTATTTTCTCAGATTTGATTTGTAGCGCTTTTTTTATATCTTTAATTTTTTTCCCGCGCCGGACACTCAATCCTTTTGTAAATTTTCAAAATAAGACCATAAATTGGCTTTTTTCAAGATTTGTTACCAAAAAACACTCAAATATTGAAATTTTTCCCGGTGGCGCCTATCAGCACCACTGGACCACGTTCCACCACTCGCTTAGATTTTCTTAAAAATAAACTAAAAACACGTAATAAGAACAAAAAATTATCGGGGAGAGTCTTCTGATCAGCAAGCCTTACGCTGGTATGAAAAAAAGAACCAAAAAAAAAACAAAAAACAACTCTAAAATGACCAAATAATTAAGAAAGGCTGTAAAAAATCGTGTTGCGACTTTTGCGGCCCAGACATTTGCGGCCAAAATGTTGAGTATTTTCAGACATTTGCGGCCCAAATTGATGAGAAATTTTGCGGCCCAAGCCAAAATCGGACCTTTGCGGCTCGAACTTTTGCGGCCCATTATTATTCATCAATTATTTTTTGTCAAATTTTGCACCTTTCGAATTTCTTTTCGTTCAAATGCCAAATATGTGATCAGTAAACATGATAAACATCAATTTTTGATTTTGTTTCTTTTCTAATTCCAAGTCGTTATGCAAAATCTAAATTCTTGAAATAAATCATTTGCGAGAAGATATTGGTGCGCGCTTAAATGTTGCAATAATGTTTCATCATTCCTTTCTTCGTCGTTATCATTAGAGACCGACTAAAAAGGCACCAAAAAACCCGAAAAAGGCACTATAATAGGCACCAAAAAAAAAAAATTGAAAAAAGGCATTAAAAGGCACGAAAATCCTAAAAAAGGCATGAAAAAAGGCATTTAAAAATTTTAAACGCACATTTTTCCAAGGTGTTTTAAAGCCAAAAAAATTTTAAAGCAAATTTTTTCATATAGAAAACTCTTTTTTTCGCATCACAGAACATAAGCGAAATAAATATAAAGATTTTTAAAAATTAAAAAAATGAGAAGATTTTTTTTTTGAGAATAAAAATTATAGATAAAAAAATTAAATTTTATTGGGCAAATTTTCTGGAAACTTTTCCATTCTCAGGGGGTGTACTTTTTCAAAATTTAAAAAGTCAATTTTTAGGGGTTTACTTTTCATTTTTATGGCATTTTTTTTAGGGAATTTCTCAAAAATTTAGAAAAAAATGCACCCAAAAACGCCAAAAAAGGCATGAAAACTCGAAAATGCCAAAAAAGGCATTTAAGGCACGAAAATCCCGAAAAAGGCAAAAAGAGGTATTATAAAAGTCATCGTAGAAGCTTCAAACCAAGTGGAAAATGTGTTATTTATGCTTAATATATCGAAACTAGTGCGCAAAAAAAAAAAGGCATATGCCTCAAAAGTCGAGCTCTCATATCGCAAAATTAAATCTTTGATGGCCCTATCATTTTCAATGTATGTTTTAAGGCGTTTTTTGGGATAAGCCCCGTGTTGGGTCAAGGTCATAAAGGCGAATTCTGTTTTGCTGGTACTCCTCTTCGATTTTCAATGCACTGATCAGCCTTTAATAATGTTTCCGATAAGGAAAATGCCAACCCTCCATCGCATTATTAGTACGCTGGAGGTTTTCAATGGTGGAATCGTGCATATTCCAAAAGCTGTTTGCTTCCTTAGAAAAAAATTTCATCAGATTTTGGCAAAACACATCCCTTTATATTTGGTAAAACCATATTGGCTGGTTAGAGCCTTCAGCAAGCTCATTATAAACATAGGAAAATGTTTGGCATTTATGCTGAAGAAAATCGTAAAGGCACATATAAACATTAAACAAAATAAATAAATGAATTTATTTGTGAAACCGAATGAAAAATTGTTAAAAAATAATTTCGTTTAATGCTAATTTGGCATTTTGAACAAAAATCAATTCGAAAGTGCAAAATTTGACAAAAAATAATTGAGTAATAATAATGGGCCGCAAAAGTTCGGGCCGCAAATGTCCTATTTTGGCTTGGGCCGCAAAATTTCTCATAAATTTGGGCCGCAAATTTCTGAAAATACTCAACATTTTTGGCTGCAAATGTCCGATTTCTGCTGGGGCCGCAAATGTCTGGGCCGCATATGTCTGGGCCGCAAAAGTCGTATAACCGTAAAAATTACATAAATTACGGAGCAAAAATTTGGAGCATTTTCTTTTTTGGAGAATGAAATCAAACCGGCCTCGGTTAACCGAAAACCGGGTGTTACCAAAAAATCGAAAACGAAAACAGGGGGTCGTAAAACCGGCCTAACCATGAACCGGGACCCCCGGTTAAAACCTGCCGCAACCTACCTTCAAATTTCATGCTAAGCCCATATAAATTTTCCTTTAGCACTTATTGGCATCAATAGGTTCTCCTTCCTCATCAACAAATATGGGTCGGGGTTGTTTCGGCCCCCACGATTCGGCCCCCGTTTTTCGGCCCCCACGATTCGGCCCCCGTTTTTCGGCCCCCACGATTCGGCCCGGGGTCGTTTCGGCCCCAAGCCAAAAATAGAGAAAATTAAGTAGCCAAAAATTTTTTTTAAAACTTAACCCCCCTAGTTTTTTTGAAACCTAACCCTAGCCTTGAAAACCTAGCCCTAGTTAAAAAAAAAATTTTTCTCAAAAAAAAGGCTCTATTGCAGTTTACACGACCATAAAAAAAGACACGACGATAAATATCACCCCTCATGAAAAAATTTAAAAAAAACTAGGGGGTTGGATTTTCAAAAAAAATTAGGGGGTTGGATTTTCAAAAAAAAATTAGGATACTTTACCATTTTTGGCTTGGGGCCGAAACGATCCCGCGGCCGAAAAACGGGGGCTGAATCGTGGGGGCCGAAACGAGCCTGGCCCACAAATATAGTCCTTGAGAAATTTTTTTGAAACAAACCAATAAATTCAGATTTTTATTTTTTTAATTTTACATTATATTTGAATTAATTCCAGGAACTTCCACATATGTGGAGTTGGGTTGTAGTGAAGGAAGACAATGTGCTGAAATGTTTGCTGATCACAATCTTAACAACAAAAATAACAAAGACGCCGCCTTGTTTTCCCGTCCCGAAAATTGGACGTGCAGCCCGACTGAATGTCGCTCCGACGTCGAAATGCCGTTCACTATTCCGACTATTCCGCCCGAGGGTGATAATTTGGGGCAAAAAAAACGACCGAACCAGAGAAAATTAATGGGACCCGGGATCGGGTTCGAAAAAGGGCCGGATCCCGAAAGCGATAGTTCAAGCGGTACTATGACGTTACTAAAAACCATCAAATGAAAAATTTTTAACAAAAAATTCTTCTTAACTTTGCTATAAAGCTACCAAATTTTTATTTTTGATATCATTTAATAGCCCTAAATGTTTTCTATTAGCCTATAAAATCTCAGAAAATGTCTTTTAATTTCAAAAAAAATATATGACAAAAAATGTTTGTAAAACCTGGGCTTTGTGAGTTCTTTTGGCCATAACTTTTTTGAAATGAAAAGAAATTTTCTAAAATTTTACAGGATTTTTAATTGAAAAAAAACATAAAACTCATGTTTAATGAATTGAACTAGGATAGGTCGGGACCGGGCCGGGAAATAAAGGAAAATTATGGAGGAAAAATTCGTTATAAATATATTTTTATTAATAATTTTTCCAATGACTAGCCCAACGCGCGCCTTTGGCGCGCTTTGGGCTTTCTTCCCTCTCCACTCTTTCCTACACTCCCTTTCACTCTTTTTCCTCCCCCCTCCCCTCCATCCCTTTCCCTCTCTTTCCTCCCCTCTCCCCAACCATCATTTTCCTCTCTTTCCTCCTTTGTTCCTCTCTCTTCTACCCTCCCTTACCCTTTTTTTCCTCCCCTCTCCCCTTTCACTCTCTTTCCTCCCCTCTCCCATTCCCTCCCTTTCCTCCCCTCCATCCCTTTCCCTCTCTTTTCTCTCCTCTCCCCTACTCCCCCTCCTTCTCCCTTCCTCTCCTCTCCCTCTCACCCTTCCTTTCCTCCCCCCTCCCCTCCATCCCTTTCCCTCTCTTTCCTCCCCTCTCCCATTCCCTCCCTTTCCTCCCCTCTCCCCTACCCTCCCTTTCCCTCTCTTTCCTCTCCTCTCCCCTACTCCCCCTCCTTCTCCCTTCCTCTCCTCTCCCTCTCACCCTTCCTTTCCTCCCCCCTCTCCCCTTTCACTCTCTTTCCTCCCCTCTCCCATTCACTCCCTTTCCTCCCCTCTACCCTCCCGTTCCCTCTTTTTCCTCCCTTCTACCCTCCATCCCCTTCCCTCTCTTTCCTTCCCTCTCCCTACCTCCATTTCTATGTCTTCCCTCCTCTCTCCCCTATCCTTCACTCTCCCCTACCCTCCTTCACGTTCTAGAATAAAAAACTAAATGCCAAACAAAACGCCAACAAAAATTTGGCGTTAATTCAATTTGAAAAAATTTGCTGACAAATTCACTCCAAAATTTATTATAGGAAAACGTGAATAAAAAACAAAATGCCAAACAAAACGCCAACACAAATTTGGCGTTAATTTAATTTGAAAAAATTTGCTGACAAATTCACTCCAAAATTTATTATAGGATAATTCGGTGTGGTGGTAGAAGTATTGCTTTTCCAAATTTTTTGCTTGTGTTCAAATCCCTCTCATGCAGGAATTTAAATTTTTATAAAAAAATTTTCTTTATAAATTTCATTTTTCTTTATAAATTTCAATTTCTTTATAAATTTCATTTTTCTTTATAAATTTCATTTTTCTTTATAAATTTCATTTATTTTCGAAAAATTTTCCGGTGGCATCTATCGGCACTACCGGACGCCCCCCCATTCGCTCAGAATTTTCTGAACTAAAATTTTTTTTTGGGTAAACTAGGAGGATAAGGGTTCATTTAGACTTAATGAATTACTTTATCCATTTATTTTGATAATTGAAAAGTGAGTGAAGATGAAATGTGAATTGAAATGAAAATTCATAAGAAAATTTTTGCTTTAGAAAGGCCCCGGTTTTGCCCCGGTCCCGGTTGAAAATCGAGGGCCCCGGTCCCGGGTTTTCCTGGCCCGGAAAGTCCCGGTCCCGTTTTTTGTCAAAAGCCCCGGTCCCGACCTACCTTAAATTGAACCTTAGGTCATTTACAGTAAAAAAAGAATGCGCATCACTAATCAATGATTACTTTATTAGAATCTTCTACCAACGATAGTTCGTTTAGCCTCAATGCTTTTGGGTTTTTGACTCGTGTTTTGCCGTTGATTCTTGGTAAACGATTTTTGTCATGTGTTTTAATTTTTATTTTTTTGCATTTTAAGCGGCCTTCATTTAATCAACAAACTTCACGTTACGGACATTAAAACAAATCATGCCGAACCTTGAAAAAATTTCAACGAACCTTGACACTTACCTACATACCAAGGGAAGCAATCGGTCTCGAATTTAAAAACCACAATTCCGATGCTAATTCGATATAGAAATTTTAACCCAGAAAAATTTTGGAATTGCACTCAAAATAAAGACGACATTTTTTGGAAATCGGAACACCAGAATATAGGCCCCAAAATATTCGAAATCGGCTGCATCCCTGTTATTTGTTTTTTTGTTTCCTAATTTCTTTAAATTTTTCTTGGTGAGTAAAAATTCTAGAAAATAGCAAAGCTAATTGTTAAGCGAATAAACATTAAAAGTAAAAAACTTGAAAAAATTCTGAATTCTTGTAAATTTTTATTCATAACTTTTATTGCAAAGTTTGGATTTGTCGAAATGATAAGAACTTTATTGAGATGATTGTTTTTCGATCAAATAAGTACAAATGTGCAAAATAATTATTCAAATAAATATAATTATGGTTTAGACGATCAAGATGATTAAAGAAGTGACAAACATTTGATAATAAACCGGCTGGGAATGTTCCCGTATGTTCTATAACACGAAACGATGTGTTTTTTTTTGTTTTGCTAAATGACAATTTTAAAATGACCGGGATATGTATGTTGGGTGCCGGGAAAACTTTTTAAAAACGGGACAATTATGTCTGGGGATCCATCGGTTTACTCCACTCCCCTCCCCGCCCCCCCCCCCTTTCCACCACCTCCACACTCTCTCCGATCAAATGGTTCCCCTCTCCCCCTCGCCCTCCACCAACTCCACAGTCTGTACGACCCAATTAGCTTAAGGCCACAGATTCCTCCTTTTTCTCCTGTCGTTTTTTTAACACGCGTCGAAGCTCAGCCAAATAAGGTAGGCCCTCATTTCTCAAAGGCGCCTCCGCCGCAGCTTCTGCCGTTTTGCTGTTGGAGTCCAGCAGCCATCGTGTGCGCAAGCCTAAATGTACGGGGAAAAATATATATAATTAAAAGATTTTTGTGAAAATTTTGGGATCAGTGTCAATCAGGTTCGAGCCAGGAACCGGACCAGCAGGGGATCAAGACTTATTTCGGCCCCCTAATTAGGATGTCAAAAAGTTTAGTTTTAAATAGGGTTTTGGTGTTCGAAAATTAATTCATTTTTATGTTTAGGCAGGACCAAAATTAAAGGCACTCCTAACAATTGGTGACAATCGAGGCTATTTAAAAATGGGGCAAATTTTTTGGTTTAAAAAATGGGACATTGACAACTCCCTCGTCCCCCCTCCTATTCCGTTAAGCCCTCCTCACAGCAGCAAACGGCGAAAATCAACATAATTGCCAGCGACAAGGCACCAACACCAGCAGCAGCAATCCAAAGCCAAAATTCAGACGATGAAGAATATGGTGATGATGGGATTGATGTGGGCGAAATGGTACTGATGTTGTTGATGTTTTTGCCGGAAATTACTTCAATTTGTTTCCCGGGAGCATTCACTTTGTTGCCATCAAATGCCAACATGGCAAACAGCAACAGGTAGAGGCACTTTTTGAAATGTAGCAGCGATGGCACCTGAAGGTTCCAAAAAAAACTAAGCAAATCAGTCATGTTATAATGGTGACACAAATTTTTGGTGCGCGAAATGGCATTTTTATCCCTATGGACATTTCGTCTTAAATATTCAAAATGGAAATTTCACTCCTGGGTGGTTTGAAAACCCAATTGAAATTTTGATTAATTAAAGCGAAAAGCTGTTATTTTAGGCTGAATGAAATTCCGAAAGGACAAAATGCCCTTTTTTAGTCATTGTGGCCAAAACTATTGGTTTTGGAAGATGGGACGATATGCCAAATACCGTTATGGCCAGGTGTTACTGTAATAATACCATAAGCCATTTTCTCTTAAATAATACCATAAGCCATTTTGTCTTATTTATGAGACCTGAGCCAAAAGTTTAACCTAGAGGGAATATAGTACAACCCCTTACAGTAGGAGACAAATGGGGGCGACGGACCATGACGACCGACAGCAAAAATGGCAGCAGCAGCGGGTCGGCGGCACAATGGACACCCCCAATTTCAAGCAGCCCAAGCAACGACAGCAGAGAGGAGAACAGAAGCACCTGAAAAAGGAAATGAAATGGACTTTAATGGTTTTCACAAATTGCTGCATTTTACGGGTTCCTAATCCCAACCCATTCGAAAAAATAAAACGCGAAATAATTCTCTAATTATTCAAAGTCCAAAAGGGCTCGCCGCCATTGAACATGGTGCAAGAAAGCGATTGGTCTACTCGATGATTTGCTTTATTGAGCATATTTTTTTACTTTTTTGCCAATACATGCGCATACCAGGGACGGCGCCGATCACTGATTTTAAAACCCGAAAATTGGAATTACGGTCCAGCAATATACTAGATAAGTGAAAAAATTAAAAAAAAATTTCTCAGTAGGCCATTTGTCCATTTTCTTATGAATAGGCCAATCGCCAAGTAGGCAGGCCAATTGTTGGACAACAAATATGCACGACTGCCAAAAAAAAAACATTTCCACTTTTAAATTCATTCATTTTAATCAAATTAAATTGGTCAAATGAATGGGCCCAGACCTGGCCACTGACTCCCTAGCCTTTTATCGAGTACCGTGACTATCGAGCAGCACTGTTAGCCACAATCACCTTTTTCAGCCGGCCTCCTCGGGCAATTTGTTGCAAGTAGCAGCGTTGTTGAATGTACGCCAACCATTGACCAACACCAGCAACCGAAGCAAACAGGGCAACCAAGTGACGACCGAACAGAACAGCCAACGCGAAAAGTGCAGATGCGCAACGGCACACCAGAAACCACAGCAACGGCACACCACGCAGCAACATTTTGTCGTAGATCAGACGAAGAACAAGCCGACAAATGAAACGAAGAAGGCAAAACGACAAAGTGATCAGCATCATCTGTCCAGGGCAAGGGATTGATTGTTTTTAATACCAAAGGTGAATTTGACAAAAAATGGAATGAAATTTAATTTAAAAAAAAAAAAAGCAAAAAGAGATTTAGAGTTACTTTAGAACAAATACGTTCTTGAAAGAAAAAAAAATCAGAGTGAATAGTAATAAGTTGACCAAAAAAATTTTTTTTGAAAATTTATTAGAAAAAGATGAAAAAAAGTTTATTAAAAAAAATTAGTAAATTTTAAAACAAAGATTTAAGTTAAAATGAACGGTGGTGTTGGTTTTGGTTGGCGGAAAATGTTGTGAAAGGACGGAAGTGGGGGGGGGGGGGGCAAAAGGGCGGGCCAAATTGAGCACGTACATAAAACGATATGGTCTCTACGACCTAAGGTAAACGGAAGGGAAAAGCGAAGCGGTGTCTTCCTTCTTTTTCTTGACTCATCCACCCCCCCCCCCCCCTTTCCGTTTCTCCCGTTGCATCCTCCGGCCGGCCGCTTTTACCCCAAGGGGACAAAGTGTGTTCGGCAACATCAATTGGGTGAACAAATGCGAAGGATCGGTGGGAGGGGGGAGAAAGCGGGGACCAAACAAAAAAGGAATTCAATGATGATTAAGCATGAAGAGAGAGAAGGTATGGTGATGGAAAGAAAAAATGGAAATTTTGAAGAAGCGGCGAAAGATTGGGAGGGGGGGGGGAGGAGGAGGATGAATGTGCCCATCAATATGGTCGCGATTATATGGAAAAGGATCTCCGTACATTGCGGGGAAATGATGCTGGGGACAAGCATAACCGGGGAGCATAGGGTCGACGGAAAAGGCAATTCAAAAGTGTCAAGAAAATCAGTTTGTTCTGTGATCAGCATTAGGGCTGAGCAAATTTCGAGAAAAAATCCACAAGGGTACGAATTAAATTTTTTTTTTCCATTTCATTTAAAAATGGAAATTCTGAGCAGTGCTTTCACCTCGGCCGATGACCAAGGCATTTGTTGATGACGAGCCAGGTCTGAAGAGCCGCCGAACGGACAACACCTTTGGCAATAATGCCGTGGCGGTTGGAAGGGCGGGAGAGGATGGATGCTAAAAAAACAAATAAATTAAAAAATAATTTATGAATTAGAAAAAATAATATTCTGTTTTTTAATTTGTTCATCTATGGGTAATTATAAATAAATGTTAACAAGTGATAATTAACGAAACCCTATTAAAAAAAAATAATTGTTTCAATTATAAATTATCATTGGACCAAAAAAAAGCAAATGAACAAAAATAAATTTGAGTCTGTCAAAGTTACGTCATCCCTGGAAATGTCCCGAAATGCGCTAGTGTCCTCCATTTCTTTCATTTGCTTCTTATTTGAGTCGTCCAAAATGGGCCCTATAAACGGAAAAAAAAGATTATTGGGAAAATAAATTTAAAAATTAAATTAAAATAAAAAAATAATTATTAAATTTCATAGGGCCATTAAAAATTGTTGAAAACTTACGTCTTCCCTAGTAGTCTCCAGTAATATGTTAGTGTCCTCCACATTTCTTCCACTTGCTTTCTTTTTTGAGTTGCCCAAAATGGGCCCTGTAAATGGAATTAAAAAAAGAAAAAACTTCTTTTTGGTACATATTTTTTAAATTGAATATTTTATTCATTTTAAATTTAACCGAATACAATCATTTTTTTTTCGAAAACAAAGGGTCTTTTGCCTATAATTTAATTAACATATTTTCCATTTTGAAAATAGTCAAACATACAAAAACATACTTTTATTACCTCCGCTTCTTCCACTTGCTTTCTTGTTTGAGTCGCCCAAAATGGGCCCTATAAAGGCAAAAGGAAGACGTAACTTTGACAGACTCAAATTTATTTTTGTTCATTTGCTTTTTTTTGGTCTAATGATAATTTTTAATTGAAACAATTATTTTTTTTTTAATAGGGTTTCGTTAATTATCACTTGTTAACATTTATTTATAATTACCCATAGATGAACAAATTAAAAAACAGAATATTATTTTTTCTAATTCATAAATTATTTTTTAATTTATTTGTTTTTTTAGCATCCATCCTCTCCCGCCCTTCCAACCGCCACGGCATTATTGCCAAAGGTGTTGTCCGTTCGGCGGCTCTTCAGACCTCTCACTTGCCCCGAAATTCCTGTCTCAAATTGCTCAAAATGATTATGGGTAATGAAAATATAGTATTTGAATGCATTTACTTGCATAAATAGTTTACAATAATTGCACAATCATTTTTCAAAAATGTCCTTTTTTTTGACCCCAAAATTTTTTTTTTTGGTATGCATGTCCTTTTTTGAAAATTTTAAGATCCGAGCCCTGCTTTACATAGCAGCATTTTGTTTTTTTTTGGAGAGGAACTCAAACTTAATTCAAAAATTTTTGGCAAAATAAAATGCCAAATACAATTATAATTTTTGTATTTCTTGCCTGCATGTACATATGTAATATGTATCAGGGGTGCAGCCGATTTTCCGATTTCGGAATTACGATTTCCGAAAAAGATTTTGGCCATTGGAATTCCGATTTTTGAAGTCAGCGATTGGCTGCACCCCTGATATGTATCAGGGATGGCGACGCGATCTCCGATTTGAAAAATCGCTAAACCGGAACTCCGATGACCAAAAATTTTTACCGTAATTCGGAATTCCGGTCCCAAACACATCGGAAATCGTCACCATCCCTGATATGTATATATCAAGCCAAAAGTTAGCATAAAAATTGAAAAACCTTGCTAATTTTCTTTATTAAATAAATATAATTTATACAATAATCATTTTTTATGAAAAAAATTTCCTTTTTTTTTTCTTCTTTAATTTTCCAACTCTTTTCCAGCTCTCCCTTGTTGAAACGTTTTAACATTTTTTTAAATGATTAGCACAGCGGACGAGCTGTCAGCTTCGTCGTCCTCCTCCGCCGCTTCGTTGGAGAGCAAAGATTATTGGGTGAAAAAGTGCCTTGACCTGGCCGCAGCCAAAAATGCCGCTGAGGTTGTGGTCAATTCTCTTTTTTTGTGAAAACAAAAAATTATTATCTAACGGGGGGTATAGGCTAAGAAGTTATACCCTACACATTCGTTGGGACAAGAGAGTTTTTAGCACCAGGATTCTGCCAGAATTCTCCGGATTTTGGCACCAGTTTTTCTCCAAAATTCGTCTGGGTTCAGAACCACAAAAACAGAGGAATTCATATAGCATTTCAGTGAAACCCCGGTTCTAAATCGACCAGAGGATTTTTTATACGAAATTCGGCCTTCTAAAAATTTTTTTGTTCCCTTTTCATTGTTAGCCATGCAAAATGTTTGCCCCTTCTCTTTAGGCTCGTGTTGAACAGCTGAAGCAACGGAATGCGGAGTTGGAGCTGGAGAACAGGCAAATTCGTGAGTCCAAAGTGCGCATGCAAGTGCGGGTGGAGCAGGAGGAGGAGTACATCTCCAACATGTAACGATTTTTTTTTAATGTTTTTTGAATTTTTTAAGGGAATGCGTTTCGTTCTCACGGTCTTTGGGAGAAATTGTTTAGCAAAAAATAGAACCGGAATTTGGGGATTTTCCTGTGTAAGATCGGGGTTTTTGGGTCCGTGAAATACAGGCCCGGTCAATTTTTCTAAATGCCGGTCTTTGGTATATAAAAAAAAAAAAAAATCCGGCACTGTTTTTTCCGGGTCCCGACTTTTGCGGTTCCAGACATTTGCGGCCACAGCCAAAAACCGACTTTTGCGGCCAGACATTTGTGTCCACACTACTTAATTTTTGTTATAATTTTTGAAATGAGCCCTTATTTTGGTCGGGGCCGCAAAAGTCGGTTTTTGGCTGGGGCCACAAATGTCGGAAAATGGCCCTTAAGAAATGGGCCGCAAATGACGGATTTTGGCTGTGGCCGCAAATGTCTGGGCACCGTTTTTTTACCCTTTCTATAGGGTAAAAAGACAATTCGTTACCCTATTCGTTTTTACGTGTTCTAAGTAGCTGTCTAACCCACTGCTGTCTGCGTTTCAACGCAAAATAGGGTTAACAAACGAATTGGCCCAAAAATGTATCGCCCGTCGTCCGTTCTATAATTATGGGAGCGAAAAACGAAGTAATTTTTGGGAAAAATTTTAAACATTTAGGTTGTTGAAGCGCATCCAAAAATTGAAGACGGACAAGGAACAGTTGGCCCAAAAATACGAGCAGGAAGAGGAATTTCTCATCAACGATTTGATGCGAAAATTGACACAGGTTCAGACTTTGTCAAATAAAAAGTGGCATATTTTATGACAAAATTCTCAAGCCCCCCCTCCTCCCAATTTTCATTTTCTCCGGGTCAAAAACACCCAAAATTTGTCAGTTTTTCTGAGCAAAATTTTTACTACTAAATTTATTGCTTTGATCTTCCCCTAATAAAACGGGTAGTGAGTTACCAAATTTTTCTGCCAAAATTTAAAGCTTATCGGTTGGTACTGAATTTGGCATCTCAAAAAATAAATTAATTCCCGATTTTTTCTTTCTTTTTTTGCAGTTGGAAGGCGAAAGGGACGAATTGGCCAATCGGCTGAGCACTGACCAAAGTTGGGTGGTGGCCAACCTGTTGCAGAAAATCCGCAAGCTGGAGGCCGAAATACAGAACAACCACAAAGTGGGTTGCAAATTTTTTGATTTTCCAAAAAAAAACGGGTGGCATTCTCACTTTTTTTGTCAAAATAATTTCAGATTTATTTTTTTGGTAAAACAAATGGCAAAAATCTTGGTTCTAATGCATTTTATGAGTCCAATCGACTATAATTCTTCTTCGTTTGTTGGACAACAATTTTCTTCAATCAATGCCTACAATTGGATTCATTCCCAAAATCGACTGGACTCATACAATGCAGTAGAACCAATAGCCTTTATGGCTAAATTTTATACTTTTGATTTTTGTTTTTTCTAATTTATGCCTGGGTTAAGCTGCACCTCGCGGGGATTGGGAGGGGCGGGGGGTACATCCCAAAACCTCGCCGGCCGAAACGTCGCCTTCCTATAAGGTTTTTCTTGCTGAAATTTTCAAAAAAATCCCTAAAATTTTAATTTTTTTAAGAATTTTGTTGTTGTTTTCAGAAAATTTCCTGCAAGAAAAACTATAGGAATTTTTCTAAACAAAACTTAAGATTTTTAGCAATTTTTTTTTTCGGCGACGTTTTGGCGGGACGTTTTGTCCTGCTCCCCATGGGGATACGTCGCCTATTCCGGGCGGGAAAGTTTTATTTTAAGCTAATAAACTAGCAATAAACCCGAAAAATTACAGGGCTTTTCTCATGTATTCTTTGCTACTATATTTGGATTTTTAGAAAAAAATAAATTTTGTTTTGTTTCCTTTTCAGTCTTTGGAACAGCTGCGCCGCGAAAAGGTGGACCTGGAGAATTCGCTGGAACATGAACAAGAGGCACTATTCAACACATTGGGCAAACGGTAATTTTTTTTTGTTGTTAGGCCAGCCCAGCAAAAACACATAATTTTCCTGGGGCAAAGGCGGGAAACTCCCAAATTTCGCTCTTTTCAAAAATTCTTAGATTAGGATAATCGATAAAAAAAATTCGAAAACCGCCCATATATAAATTTGAGTAAAGGCCATGCCTGACTTGGGGCTCAGTCGGCAAGTACTAGCTTGGCGACCAAGTTGGCACGGGGTACGTACCCCCCCCCCCCCCCCCAAGGCCCCTCCTCGGTAAGGGAAAAAATCAGTACACCCCTAAAAAAAGGGACTTTTTCCCCTCAGTACCCCCCCCCCCCCCCAGCCCCTAGTACCTCCCCCCCCCCCCAGACCCAAATCCTGGATACGTCCCTGTCGGCCGACGATTGAGTAGGGAGCATTTGAACGGCTAGGGTGTTTAAATCCAATGGAAAACCTATTAAAATAGAAGACCGCACGCATAAACAATTTTTCTGAGGCCACACATCGAAGAGTGCACTTATAGGTTTTCTGATGTTTTTAAAATATAATTGCAAGGAAAAGAGGGCCACCCATGGCGCTCAGTTGGTGGCGCCTAGTTGAGTTGGCACCCAGTTGGGGCGCCCACTTGGCAGCGCCCAGTTGACCCCCACCGGTTGGTGGTGCCCAGTTGTACCGGACCGGTCGTTTCCCCCCTCGGGTTCCCCTCTTCCCGTCGCGAACCGGGTCAACTCGGCGCTAAGCACAATTTTTCAATAAAATTAAAAATTTTTTTTTTTTTTGGTTAAATAAGAAGTAATAATGAGGGCTCGACTTTTAGATTTTTACCTACTTACAAAAAAAAAAATTTTAGTCGAAGTTGAAATAGAAAACTTAAAAAGCTGAAACGAAATTTCATGCACCCCTAACCGATGAATAATTATATAAAGGAGGAAATGTCGTTGCTACCCATGGCGCTGAGTTCATTTGGAGCCGAGTTGACCCCCACCGCCCCTCCCCGAAGCGTTTCCCTCCCGCGCATTTATGTCGTTTTGCCAGAAACCAACCCTAACTTTTTTTGAAACCTAAACCTAGCTTTTTTTGAAAACTAACCTAGTTTTTTCAAACCCAAGCCTAGTTCTTTTGAAAACCTGAATTTACTACTCTTTCCAAAAAAAACAGGTGGTTATAGGGTAAGTTTAGGGTTAGATTTTCAAAAAAAAACTAGGTATAATGCTCCAAAAAGGGGGTTAGTTTTTCAGAAAAACTAGGGGGTGCTTAGGATTAGGATTTTTAAAAAACTGGCTAAGTGCGGGGTGGGGAAACGATTTGGCGGAGGGGGGGGGGGGAAACGAGCTGCTCCGATTTGAGCGTTTCTCATACAATTTTTTTTTTGTAGTTCCTTAAAAAAACTTGGGTTTTCTGAAGAAAAAAAAAGTATGATTTTTTGGCAATTTTTTCGCCGGCGAAACCCCTTCCTCTCCCCCTTGCAGGATGGACTCGCTGGAGGCGGAGAAGCGTCGCTTGCAAGGCCGTCTTGACGAGATGGAGAGCGGTGGTGGCGGCGGAGCGGCAGCTACGGTGATGGCCACGACAATGGCCAGCGCCGTGAGCGTTACGGTAGCCGACGGTGGCGGTGCCGGCGGTGTGCCAACGAATGCATCCTAATTATAAATCGTACACAACAGCACGCACATAAATTAAAAAAAAAAGAAATTATTTTTGAAAACGCGTAAACGAAAAGTGTCGGCGTATCGTTTGTCTTCAATTCTTCATTCATTTATTCTTAATTAAAAACAACAAATTTTTTTTTCGTCGTTTTGTTTGTATTTCAAAACACACATAAATTGTTCTTTTTTTCTTCTTCAATTGTATGATTTCATTAAGAAAAAAAAAGGAAAAAATAATACATATTTCCATTTAAGAGAATTTTAATACTCTTTTAAAACGTTTTTTATCTTCAAGTTTTCCATAAAATTTCTAGAATTGGTCAGGCAGCAAGTTTTCTTCATAAAATTTGATAATATTTTAATTTAGGAAATTTAAAAATTTTCGAAAGAAATAGGGAAACCGCGTAGGGGGGGGGAATCAAGTGCACCCGTTTTCTCTAAATGTAAATATGTAAATATATCCCTAGTGCGCTGCATAACGCGCACTCGCACGCACACCGTACATTGGCCAGGGGCTTGAAGGCTTAGTGGTCGATAATTCCCTGAAAAAACCAACATAATCGGAACGGGGTTTGGATTTTCGAATTTGTACAATATTTCTTAGAAAGTGTACGGGCAAAATGATGGTCGCCCCCTGACTCACAAATTTCGTCGAAGCCAAAACCCGACAAACTCGACGAGCCAAAAATCACGACAAAATGTCGACCCACATAATGTTGACTTGACAAGCTGGGAAAAATGTGTGTGCCAAAAATGCCGTCAAATCCTTCTGCCGCCAAAATTTTTTCTTTTTACATCCGCTGGACCCCCCCCCCCCCGCCCCCCTCCCCTCGCTCCACCAAAAATGATGGAATTTCTTCCCTATTCTTCTGCTGCTGGTGATGAATGACTGATGCGTCCGTTTGGTGGTGACTTTCGCTTTTTGGGTCATCCGCCGGTGGTCGTCCGCCCCTTCGTCCGTTGGATCAATTGGATGTGATTTTGCGCATCGGTGCTTTCTTTTCCACGGATTCCCCCCCCCCCCCCCCCTTCTCTTCCTTTGGCGCCGAATTTCTTTGCTTTTTCTTCTGCTGGTCAAATTGTCCGTTTTTCTTCTCTCCTCTGCTGCTCTTACAACCATCAAAAAATTTTGCTTTCCCAAAATTCCTATGAAAATTGTCCCGTAAATTTTCCCTCCAAAAAAAATCTGCCCTATGAAAGGCGTTAAAATTTAAATGACTTCAGGGCTGAACAGTTTTTGAAAAATATTAAGCATTCGCTTATCACAAAGGGTTTAAAATAATTTTCACCTTTTTTTAATGCATAAGTTCATAAATTTTCAAAAATTTCTTGAAACCTGAATAATTTTGGGGCCTGATCTGTTAACAAATCAAATTCACAATTTCAAAAATTTGGTGGCAGCACCTTTCTGTTTATCTGGAGGCTCCTATCGGCGGCACTAACTACCGACCCGGACTCTTGTTTTTTTTCTTGAAAAAATTAAGATATATTGAAATCTTAAACATTTAAAAGTCATTTTTTTATACAAATTTTTTTTGTCCCCTCTTTTGGCTGAATGTCACTGTGCCCGATTTTATGGTCTCACAAGGGAACGAACACTTCGAACTTACCATTTTTATCGTGTAGAGCATAGTAGATTTACTATTGATTCATTAAAAATGAAAATTAATTTGAAAAATTTAATTTTTCAAAAAAGAAAAACTTGGGTTAAGCGGGACTCTTCAGTCCCGGGGCCATAACTTGCCAGGGGCTTCTCTGAGCATTTTTGTAGAGCATTAATGCGCTATCTTCATTTTTAATGAATTAGCTAATATCACCCATTTGTGTCGATTTTTCGGAACTTTGATCGAGCTTTTCTGATCAGTTTGGGGGGGGGGGGTGGAGCCAAAAAAGCCAAACATTGGCAATAGTAAATCTACTGCTGCTCTACACGATAAAAGTGGTTTTAAACTGAGTTGGACACTTACAGTTCGAAGTGTTCCCTTGTCAGCAATATTCGATCCCGATTTTCCCGCCAACAATAAGTCCTTTCTGAACCTAACTCCATATATGAAAGGCCTATCTCTCTATATTACTCTCCTGCTGCTGCCACAATAATAATATTAATAAATCATTCACCCTCCCGCCCGCCGGCGCGCTTTTCTCAACCAGTTACCCCTTACCCTCCCGCCCCCCCCCCCCACCCCAACCCTTATGATTTGTTGGCGGTCAATTTTCCGTCTTCGTCGGTGGAGTTGGTTGGTCAGCAGCAACAACTGTTTTCTGAGCCTATTCGCCTGTTTATGGATAAATGAATATGCGTCGCCGAAGCGCCTCTCACTCACCAAAATGTTTGTTTTTGTCATTTCTATGTTTTATGAACCCAGTTTTTTGTGTTGTTGACCAGCCAGCCAATGCTATTGCGCCATGCGCCATGGAGCGCTTCTTCAAATTTATAAGGCTCAAAGTTTAAGCTCAGCCCCAGTGATCAGAATAAAATGATAAAACCAAAATGGGCTAGCTCCTCTTCTAACCATTCTGCTGCTGATCAGCCAGTCTTTTGTCCCCCCAAAATCAGCATTACCATCTTAAAGAGGGAATTGTCCGTTATCAAATTGTTTGATCACAGTCTATACTTTGTCTGATCATTTAATCTGTTCCATTCTTACCCCCAAATGAATCCCTCTTTGTGCTAAACAAGGGTCCGATCACATTCTTTGTTGGTCTGATCAGATCAGATCATCACATTCTTCAATTACCCCTCCCCCTCCCCCCTCCTCCCCTTCTTAAAACTGTTGTGTTTCTTGTGTGCATGGATTTGTGCGCATTAATTCTAAATAAGTGCCCCTCTAATTGCGTCGGGCGAGGGCGGGGAAGAAGCCTCTGCTGCCCTTCCCCTCCATTTTGATCACCCCGCTGATCAGCCTGGCATAGCAAAGCGCGGCTTCTTCTTATGCTTCTTCCTAAACAAAATCCTTGATGATTGATTCATTCCGCGCATTCTCCGCCGTCACCAGCGCAAAATGCGCGTCACGCCAAAACAAAAAATTGTTTCTAAAGCGGCGAAGGCTTTTAAGAGGGGTGGGACAAAGAAGGATGAATTTATAATTATTGTAATGGTTTGGCATTTCTGCCGTCCCCATATGCCCTATTTGTATGCGTGTGTTGTGTGCTTCGGCGGCGCAAAAACAAACAAAGAAAAATTTAGCTGAGAAAAATAATATTTTAATTTTTTTCACAGATTTTTTAAATTTGTAATTATCATTTTTAAATATTAAACTTAAATAGTGCCAAATTTTATACTTTCAGTTAAAAAACAAATGATAAAATAGCTCCAATCATAAAAAAAAAAAAATTCAAGAATTTTTGTGGGCTTATAATCTGGACACCATCAAAAGTCGAACTAACCATAAATTCGTCAAAATTTGAAATCGCTAATTAATTTAATGTTTTTCATTTTAATAATTTGAATTGTGATTTCTCGCCGTCCTTATCCTTTTGTGTTGTTACCTTGGCCTGGTTTCTACGAAACGACAATTCTATTTTACCTTCCTACCAGTATGCTTTCCGTGGGAATCATCACCGCCGACTTTGTGTCTTGCGCATCATGACACGAAAGTTTGACCAACATTTTTGGATGTCGGCAATCCATGACCATTGCCATTGCCAAGGGCATAGACAAATACCGTATCCTCAACACCACCATAATAATAACAGTAACCATCACAGTAACTATCACCATGAACAACAACAGCAACAGTATTCTGCCGACAGCTCGTCAAGAACTGATGGAAGTGAAAAGGAGGAAAAACGGAGCAAAATAAAAGTAACATTTTTTCAAATAAAGGCGAAAGTTGCAAAACCCAAGTTTTTTTTTTTGTTTGAGTTAGGGTCGGAGGTTCGGAATTCGTTCAAATGCAACCATAGGTCTTACAAATTCTTGATTTCAGACATATTAAACAGAATGCCAAAGACTATATCGGTGGGGCCGCGTTTGGGCCCCCGCGTTTCGACCCCTGTGTTTTGGCCCCGGGGTCGTTACGGCCTCAAGCCAAAAATAGAAAAACCGAACCCGTTTTTTTTAAAAACCTTACCTTAGTTTTTTGAAACCCGTTTTTTTTTTTTTGAATTTCACCCCACCTAGGCTTGGGATCCTGCAGTTATTTAAAGAAACAAAATTTTTTTTTGTTATTTTATTATTTTTTTTTGCTTGTGGCCAGAACGTCCCCAGGCCGAAACGCGAGGCCGAAACGCTCCGGACCCATATTGGTGATCTATTGACGCGCCAACAAAATATCGACGAAACCAAAATTATGTAGATAAAATCTTAAACCGTCAAAATCTCAATGAATTCTTTTTATTTCAAAAGTTCTTTAAAATCTAGTCGAGATTTTCTATTAAAGGTTGAATCAAGTTTTGGTCTTTTGTCTGGGCCGATATTGTGTGGAAACGAGATTTTGTGGGCACCCTGATATATGGAAATCCCAAAAATTCATAATAAATAATAAGTAGAATTCGAACTTTTTCCGGTTTTCTAGTTTTAGGATTCTGCATATTTCGTTTGTTTTTACCTAAACCCAACCTAATTTCTTGCCGAACGAATCAAGTTTCATACATGTACATAATAAGGCAAAAATTGTACAATGAATATTGCCAATTTAAAAAAAAATGTTTGCCATTTCACACGAAGGTGCCAACCACCAGGGAAGAGCACTGGGCCATCAAAGAGGCGGCAAATTTTGAGGAGGACGACAACGAGGACATTGCCTACCTGAACTTCCCGCTTATATGGTGGGCCAATTGAAGAGGGGGGGGGGGGGACGGGCAATGTTTTCAAAAAAATTCATTTTATATAGGAAATTAGCCATTTTTTGCATAATTTTTCAATTCGGGAGATTTTAAGTCATTTAAAACGGATATTATTCTGACAATTTCCGAGTTCAACTTTTTGGTTTGGGTTCTGTCATTATCTGGTAGGATTAAGGCCTTCGATTAAACAGTATTATGTTTTTCTGTATCGATCAGCATTACATTCGATCTCACCTTGTTCCAACCAGAGCTGGACGAAACCAGAAAAAAAAAAATTACGAGACGAAACAAAAAAAATTTTTTTTTGAGCAACAAAACACGAAACGAAACAGGCCAAATTCACGAAATAAACGAAACACGAAACGAAACAACGCAATTTTGGAAAACTTGTTTTCTTCTAATAAAATATAACCCATTCTTTTAATTATAGTTGGCCGGTACCGGTACTTTTGTTACCGGTACTAACCAGACTTTTTCCCAAGGAAAAATTTAGAAAATATAATAAAAATCAAAAAACTACACCTTTGGCCACATTAAAAAAAAAGTCCGTATCAAAATCAAGGAGGCATATGAAATTTTAAAACCTTTTCGGGTCCAAAATTTGGTACGAAAGAGGCCTAATTTTTGTGAGGGATTCTTGAGATAAATTTTGAGAAAAACTAAGAAATGGGGCCGGCGGCGCCGATAGGCGCCGCTGGGGGAAATTTTGGAAATCTGAATATATTTTGTTAACAGACTTTGAACGAAAAATGTCCAATTTTGGTGGACCGTGAGATAAATTTTGATAAACCCTAAGCGAATTGGGGTCCGGGGGTGCCGGTAGGCGCCACCGGGGAAATTTTAAAAAAATTTAGGTCGAATTTGTTAACGGATTCAATCAAAAAATGGCCATTTATTCATTCAAATCCCATCTTTAGGGGTGTGATTTCGTTTCATTCGTTTGGCATTTTGCATATTTTCAAAAAAATTCATTTTATATAGGAAATTAGCCATTTTTTGCATAATTTTTCAATTCGGGAGATTTTAAGTCATTTAAAACGGATATTATTCTGACAATTTCCGAGTTCAACTTTTTGGTTTGGGTTCTGTCATTATCTGGTAGGATTAAGGCCTTCGATTAAACAGTATTATGTTTTTCTGTATCGATCAGCATTACATTCGATCTCACCTTGTTCCAACCAGAGCTGGACGAAACCAGAAAAAAAAAAATTACGAGACGAAACAAAAAAAATTTTTTTTTGAGCAACAAAACACGAAACGAAACAGGCCAAATTCACGAAATAACGAAACACGAAACGAAACAGGCCAAATTCACGAAATAACGAAACACG